>JAQIUQ010000346.1:352500-457500 GCA_030378365.1 Hybognathus amarus
TGAAGCAAATGCTGCGTATGAGCGCTGAACGGAGGAGCGCTTTATGAGCATTCTGTGACGCGCGAGCAGCGCCGGGGACAGTGATTTTGACAGTGATCAGTGATTTGTGAACTGGCCGTGTGACAGAGCGAGCATAAGATGGACAAGAGTGCGAGTTTGCGGGTGAATTTAATAACGCGGAGCGTTTATTAACCAATTGATCCATATATAAGGCTCCGGATTATAGGGTGCACTATCGTTTTTGGAAAAATTAAAGGCTTTTAAGTGCGCCATATAGTGCGGAAAATACGGTATATGTTCTATTGTGGTTTGGTCATGGCTTCTTTAATCAGTTGTGTTGTGTGTTTTTGCCGCTGTGCCATGCTCGTGTGTTTGGCGCTGTGCCATGCTCGTGTGCATGTGTTTTTGGCCGCTGTGCCATGGTTGTGTGTTTTTGTGCCGCCGTGCCATGCTCGTGTGCCTGTGTTTTTGGCTGCTGTGCCATGCTGCGTGTGGGTGTGTTTTTGACAGCCAAGCATATTTTTTTTTACCGGCCAAAATAATAAACAGCCTTTTTGTGTCACATATACATTAATTTATATATAGGCTATATTTAAACATTTTTGTCATTATATTTCTGGTCTATTATTTTCCATTCTTACTTTAATATAGGCTACACACATATTACACAATTTACACACATTAAAATAATATTTTTGTTGTGGTGCCTTTGAAAATAGTTCTGTACTAAATAAATGTATTAATTGTATATTAAATAAAAATGTAAATAAATAATACAATAAACTGTCAAGTCAAGTCAAGTCACATTTATTTATATAGCGCTTTTCACAATACAGATTGTATCAAAGCAGCTTCACAGTGATAACATGACAGAAGTACAACACAGATAAGTAATATTGTTAAATGGTAAAAACCCAACTAAGCAAGCCAAAAGCAAGGCAAAGCAAGGCGACAGTGGCAAGGAACCAAAACTCCATCAGATTGGATGGAGAAAAAACCTTGGGAGAACCCAGGCTCAGTCGGGGCCAGTTCTCCTCTGGCTTACATTCATATTGTTTATATATAAATATTAAATATAAATATTGTTCATATATAATATGGAGCCATAACATATCGCCAGCATTGAGTCGTCTCTTCACAGGCGTTGGGGCATCTGAGATCCCCGTGAGAGGCTGGATACAAACTGGACCTGACAAACGCCATTTCTCGGGACAACCGTCCCAAGATAACAGCAGAAAGGCAGATGGGAGATAATTAGCATAGCTGATGTTCAGAATGATTTCCATTATACAGGAGTCAGTGTTAGAAAATGACTATCTCACAAACTCTCCGCAACCCATCCACACGCGCCGAACGTGTCGACCCGTTTGTCTAAAAGGCTGTCGAGCCCGCTGGTGCGTTAAGCAGTTTCAGCGGCAAACGGTTCTGTATGGCATAACAGAGGACTAAAAGGTAAGCGTTATGTGAATGCTTGACTGAAGAGATGCGTTTTTAGTCTAGTTTTAAACTGTGTCAGCGAGTCAGAGCCTCGAACCGTATCGGGAAGGCTGTTCCAGAGTTTTGGAGCTAAATGCGAGAACGCCCTCCCTCCTTTAGTGGACTTAGTTATCCTGGGAATGACCAGAAGCCTTAAATTTAGTGATCTTAAAGAACGCGGTGGATTGTAGGGCGAAAGAAGGTCCGTTAAGTACATTGGAGCTAAACCGTTTAGGGCTTTATAGGTTAGTAGTAGTATTTTGTAGTTGATGCGGAACTTAATAGGTAACCAGTGTAGAGATGATAAAATCGGTGTTATATGATCGTATTTTCTTGACCTAGTAAGAACTTTAGCGGCTGCATTTTGGACTAACTGTAGCTTGTTTATTGAGGATGCAGGACAACCGGCTAATAAAGCATTACAGTAATCTAGTCTCGAGGTCATAAATGCATGAACTAACTTTTCTGCATCAGAAACAGATAGCATGTTACGTAGCTTAGCAATGTTTCTAAGGTGGAAAAAGGCTGTTCTTGTAACATATGAAATATGATTTTCGAAAGACAAGTTGCGGTCTAGTATAACACCCAGGTCTTTTACTGTAGAGGATAAAGTAACAGGACATCCATCTATATTAAAGTTGTATTGTAAGAGGTTTTGTGAGTAGTTTTTTGGACCAATAAGTAAAACCTCCGTTTTATCTGAATTTAATAGCAGGAAATTACGCGTCATCCAGCATTTTATATCTTTGAGACACTCTGTCAATTTAGATGAGTTAGTGTTTTCGTCTGGTCGTGATGAAATATATAATTGAGTATCATCAGCATAACAGTGGAAGTTAATTCCATGTTTTCTTATAATGTTACCAAGTGGCAGCATATATATTGAGAATAGCAGAGGGCCTAAAACAGATCCTTGCGGTACTCCATAGTCTACTGGCGTTATCTTTGATTTTTCCCATTTAAACAAACAAAATGAGAACGGTCCGATAAGTACGATCTAAACCAGCTTAATGCCTGTCCCTGAACACCAGTGTAGTTTTGTAGTCGATCCAAGAGTATTTTATGATCTATAGTGTCGAAACGCAGCGCTAAGATCAAGTAGGACTAGTATTGAGATACAGCCTTGGTCAGAAGCTAAAAGTAAATCATTTGTAATTTTAACTAGCGCAGTTTCTGTACTATGATGCGGTCTGAATCCTGACTGGAATTTTTCATAGATATCATTTTCTTGCAAAAAAGAGCACAATTGAGCGGACACAACTTTTTCTAGTATTTTTGACATAAATGGAAGATTTGAAATAGGTCTGTAATTTGCTAAGTTATTTGGATCTAATTGCGGTTTCTTAATGAGAGGTTCTATTACTGCCAGCTTGAATATTTTTGGAACATGACCTAAAGATAAAGACGAGTTAATAATATTGAGGAGAGGCTCTTCCACTGACAGGTAACACTTCTTTTAGTAGTTTAGTGGGTATTGGATCTAATAAACATGTTGTTGGTTTAGATGCAATGATAAGTTTATTTAGCTCTTCCTGTCCTATCGTTGTAAAGCGGTGTAGTTGTTCTAGAGGGGCCATAATTGAGGCTGAATCATAAGACACCAAAGAGGATTGTACATTTATAATTGCGTTTTGGATGCTTTCTATTTTCTCATTGAAGTAATTCATAAAATCATTACTACTAAACTGTAACGGTATATTTTGCTCTGGCGATGTCTGTTTATTTGTTAGTCTAGCCACGGTGTTAAATAAAAACCTTGGATTATTTTGGTTATTTTCTATTAGTTTGCGGAGATGCTCAGCCCTGGCAGTTTTTAGAGCCTTTTTATAACGTGACATACTGTCTTTCCACGCGATTCTAAAGACCTCTAAATTAGTTTGTTTCCATTTACGCTCTAAGATACGAGTTTCTCTCTGATAGCATGCGTATCACTGTTGTACCAGGGTGCTTTAGTTTCTCTCTAACCTTTTTTAATCTAATTGGTGCAACAATATCTAATGTACTAGTGAAAATGGTGCTCAAACTATGCTAAGTCATTTCATCTAATTGATCAGTTTGTTTGGGTTCACTAGAGCAGCTTAGATAGATCAGGATAAGCTATTTGAGAATCTATCTATAGTGGTTGGAAGGATCATTTGCTCTTTCTCATAACACGACTGGCAACACTGACACTATTTTGGCAGTAGCGTATTATGCAAGTCACCATGTAATGATCAGTGACATCATCGTTTTGGATATAATATTTAATATATGCAGTTGACTGGTTCCATATGATATAATTAAATCTAGTGTATGATTTAGACGATGAGTGGGACCATTGACGTTTTGTTTGCACCCAAAGGAGTTTATAATAAGTCTGTAACGCAGCCCCTAAAGCATCATTTGTATTATCTACGTGTATGTTAAAATCTCCAACAATTATTGCTTTATCGACATTCACCAATAGATCCTAAGAGAAAGTCTGCAAACTCCTTTAGGAATTCAGCATATGGCCCTGGAGGTCTATATACAGTAGCCAAGGCTAGAGATAATATGGATTTCTTCTTACATCTACAGTGCAACATTTAGCACAAGTACTTCAAAAGAATTAAACTTGTGACCTGTTTTCTGAGTAACATTAAAAATATCTTTAGAGATTGTCGCAGCACCGCCGCGCTTGACCCGATCAGACGAGGCTCATGGCTTATAACAGTATCCTGTGTGGACTAGACTCATTTAGACCAAAATACTCATTTGGTTTAAGCCAGGTTTTCAGTAAGGCACAGAACATCAAAATTATTATTCTGTGACCATTTCATTTACAATAACTGCTTTAGGTGTGAGCGAATTCTAATGTTTAGAAGACCTAGCTTTAAAAATTGTTTTTGTTCACTGATATTTAGATTTTCTGGTTTAATTACGATAAGATTTTTGCTAAATCCTGCACTAGATTTATTGTTTGGCTTCACTAAACGAGGAATGGACACAGTTTCCATGTAGCGCTCCACACTATGCATATTAGTCTAAGTTTGGACAACAGAGGCTGTGATTTGGACTTTGACTTACTAGTCATCTTGTGGCTGTAACGTGCTTGGGAGATGTATGCAATAATAATAATATACTATAATTATATTAAAAATTGTTTTACTCCATTTACCCAGACTAATCTGATCAGAAACTGAAGGACTGGGAATATCCGTAGATGGTAAAAGGAAATATCAATTGTTTTAACCAGTGATTAAAATGAATCGGTAAGAAGTAGTTCGCGAATTGGACGTGTCCTTATCAGATGTGTACGTGTTGTGTGATTATCCCGGTAGGCAGCTTGGACATTCAACACGTTTTGTGTCAACACAGAAAATATTTCATCACTGGATAGTTTTTTTTTTGTTTATTTAAAGTGTGGTTTACATAGACGGGCAAGAAGACGCTTTAGAGACGGTGGTGAAGCCTTCTTATGGGGAAGCCTTGTTTACACTTTCGCCTGGCTCCAAAGAGAAAGAGTGAGTGCGAGCGTCTCTCTGCTCGTAGTCGCGCCCTGTCACATTTAATTCCCATCCCGCAAACACAACAACTGCGTCATGTCCATAGCCATCATGCCAGATATTTTGCAGATAAAATGCAATTGTAATAAACATTTTATTTCATTACTATTTTGTAATGAACATTAACCCGCCATGGGGCGGATAGGCTTTCGAGTTTTACTCGTCAAACGGAAAATCTACCCGCAATTGGCGCTTGGCGGGTGTTAATTTCGGACCCTAAGTCTATGCACCTCAGTCTTATATCGTGTCGTGTATGCCTACAGACTACAGTGTGAAAGTCATTGCTGCCTTGTATGGTGTGTCTCAGTGGGAAAAATGTTCAGATTCTGGGGACGTTTTTTTTTTTAACGTCATCCATTAGTTGGGCCGGTGAAAACCACAAATGCCAGGGCCGAATTTTGGTCCCAGTCGGCCCTGTTTTCAAGGTGAAAGGATTCATTTGCCTTGATCCACGCCGAAAAAACGTCTAAATGTCACGTTTTTAATGAAGTAGCCTAATGAGTAGCCTATGTCTATGCTGAAAAATAGACGTTTTACTCATTAGGCTACTTCATTAAAAACGTGACATTTAGACGTTTTTTTTTCGGCGTGGATCAAGGCAAATGAATCATTTTCACCTTGAAAATAATACATGTTTTTTTGCATTTTAAATAATAGAACAAATATTCCATTGGTCGTAATGGCAGAGGCGATTGCGTGTAGAATAGGTCAACATCCGGGTATCTCTCCACTGGAACGTGTTAACGCCATGGTTAACGCAAACGTGTAAGTTTCACGTTTCAGGGGTTAAACCGTGACATCTACACGTTTTCCAAAGTGGACAAACGTTATTATTTCACGTCTTGTCATGATACTGGGTTCCTCGTGTTCTTGTTATATAATATGATATTAATAGAAATTAATTTGGCAAGTTGTTGCCTCAATAAGTCATGTCTGAATAGGCATAGTACAGCTTATGTGAATGGGAACATTTAACTTTACAACTGTAAAATACACACAGAAGTCAGCCTCAGATTTACTTTGGCGAATCGGTTCTTTGAACAGTCCAACAGTAGGATACTCAAATTCTCGAAAAGAGTAGGCAATATTGGAGGAAGACAATGACGCTTTCAGTGTCTGACATGATCGGAAACTAAACGTGGTTTCAGAATCATGAGTTTCTGTCTCAATATCAACTCAATATCTCAATATCGATTCAGTAGAATTGGTCAAAGAATCATTCAGACCCAGATCCGATTTCAAACGAACGATTCGAAGAACGAAATCAAACAATGCTTTTTATTCAGATTTTTATTTTTAAACAATGGTATTAAAACATATAGACTAACATATTGGTGGTAACTGTGGTTATGGTAACGTTTTGAATGGGAAATAAATCCAGCCCTGTAGCCTACCGTATTTGAAAGATCTTTCTCACGTATGAAGTATTTCAAACACAAAAGCGCCATCTTCTGCCCCGCTCATGTAAAAAACAAAACAAAAAAAAACTGCCACACAAAATGCTAAGGTAAAGAGTCCAAATTTAATCAGAACATACACAAAACATACATAAACTTGTATATTACAAAAACATAGCCTGAGTACCTGACTTTTAAAATGCAGTAAACAGAGACATGTTCATTATGAGTTTTCACATTGATATATTACAGTCTGAAGTGACCTGTGGTTCCAATTTTCCGAAATACTGACCCATAATTGGTCAGCAGTCGGCTACATAACATAGCAAGGATTAATATACATAAAGCATTCAGTACACATGATAAGATGAAGTTCCTCATCATATAGTTTATGGATTGGAAAACAACATCAGTATAACAACAGTTGGCAGCATTATGCTCAACAGCCAAGTTCATTGCTAGTTTTGTAATCCTGACTATTCTGATACATTGTACATTAGAGTCTGAACATTTGCAAACATAAGAATATATTGTAGAGTTTCAGAGAATGGTGTCTCTGTCAGTCCGAAACCTTCACGTTAGACATTTCAGAGTCATCTTGAATGTAGTTTGTTGTCTGCGGAAATGTGAGTGACTGCAGAGAGGACACACTTTTTTTAAATACAGTTTTCAGATTTACACTTACTCATATTGTGTTTGGTAATTTTTAAAAAAGAGTCCCACCTTGTCCTTAATTTCTGAACCACCCAATGACCCAGGAACACACACCATTAAAAGAGCGCCAGCAGTAATCCTGAGCAAGTTTCTTGGCCTCACTTATGGGTACCTGCGTAGTTGGTTGTGGCACAGTTGGTTTAGGTGTAATAACTTTCCTCTGAGTGGTGGATTTGGGAGCATTGGGCTCTCGTCGTCTTTGTTGAGGTCTCATCTGCTCGGTTCTGACAGGGGCTGGACTGTAGGTCCTGTCCTTTGGCTGGGCATCTGGCGAGGATGCAGTTGTGAAGACCATCTGGGCGTCATCGGATGCTCTCTTGCACATCTGAGGCTTTATTACACTTTGGCCCTGGCAAGCATTCGGCAGCTTGCGGAGGTTCCACATGATCTGCCTGAAGTAATGCTGTGGATTTTTGTTGTACGATCGGCAGACCTGAGGCTTGCCCTGGTACTCGCACCAGTATGAATGCTCCAGGCCCTGGCAAGAGATGCGGAGCTTTGTCAGATCCCCATGCCCAGTCACGCTCAAGTAGCATTCGTCTTTGGTGCCTTTGGTAAGAAACTCAATCACATCCTCCCAAATGTTCCTCCTGCCTCTTGGTTCATCCTCGTCGCGACCCTGTGTTTGAGCGAGAGCCGCCTGGAGGCAGCATGTCAGCAAGAGCGTGCTTGTGATTGTCCACATGTTGTGAGTCAAATGACATTGGTGGAGAGACTTCTGACTCCACTATTTAAAGGCTTTGTTGCCCCACATATTGGCTTCTCGCCTGGGGTGTGTATTGTTGGCATGGCTATCTGGCGAATGTCAATGAAAAGCAGGCACACATATGTAACCAATTGAGAAAATGCTCAATAAAGTAAGTGACAAAGAGAGCAGCCATTTACGCACCCAATTCTGGAACTTTCTCCGCATTTGTTGCATAATTCTCAATACACCACAGCTATATTCGTTTAGTGATTGTGTTTTTGTTTATGATGTTGGGAAACAATCTGTCCATGTTCTCAATCAAGAAAACCTATTCTTGGGTTATGCAAGTACTTAAAAAATAACCGTTTAGTGGACTTCATTGCAAGACCGTATGCCAGTCAAGTTGGTTTATGTGATAAAATGTGATCTGCTTCGGTCACTAAACTATTGAAGCCTTTTCCACCTCAGTGTAAAGAATAAAAAGGTAATTGCGTGAAAAAGGTAACAATAAAAGTCACATTGTGAGATATTAAGTCACAATTCGTAGCGTAAAGACAATTATTTCTTATTTTTTCACTTTACAGGGCTTCCATGAAAAAAATATAGTATTAACCTTAATGCTAAAAAAATATTTTGACAGTTCTGCATGAAGGATCAGCAATCATGTCAAGCACATGATTAGATCATTATATAACCATTTATATTATATGATTAAATGATCCCTTAAAGAGACGAGGCATGAAGAATTTGAGAAAACACCAATTACAGCAAAAACATTTTTATTTTTCAAGCAATCACTCATATCTGGGAGAAAGAGGTCCCTAACTGATGCAGAAACTGAAATCAGCTGAAAATGCGTGTAATTTATTAACCTAACAAGTGGGGGACAACTGACAGACACAGATGACATGTGTTAAATTAATAAATAAGTGAAACACGTCTTGTATAGAGAAAAATCAGGTGAGAGGTGGACTGTAACAAAGTACTTTTTTTTAAACTTCTCTACATTTGAAAGACAAATATCATACTTTTTACTCCACTAAAACTCTGTCAAGGTCCTTTAGTAGAAAGTAGGAATGTCAGTCTGGGGATGATTTTTGGATGGTTGCATTTTCGTTGTCAGAATGTCAACCCGACGTTGGGTTGGGTTTGGTCTTCTAAATGCAAATTTTGTCATTGTTTTGGAGCACACTAGCTTATAGATAACAGTAAGGCTAACATATTCACAGTAAAAGACAAAAAACAAAACAAAAACACAACAACTTTAAATTGGGCAATATTTGAGGGTTCAGCCAATTGTTGTCTGAAACCATTGTGGACATATTGAGGCCCTGTTTACATGAGAATGCTTGTGGATGAAAACGTAAAAACATGAGAACGCTCGCGGATGAAAACGTGAAAATATTTTATCTGATGTGCCTTTTGTTTACACGGTGAGCAGCGTTTTTGGGGGCAAAAAAAAAAAGTGAAACCACCCTCCAGAGTGGAAATCTTAAAAGCGCTCCACTGTCACGTTCCCGTATAAAGGGTAAAAACACAAAAGTCTGCTTGATAGTGAAGGTTGTACGCAGGCAAAAAAATAAAATAAAATAAAATAAAATGGCTGTACGTAGGCACGCAGACTTGGTGTTATTGTGTGGCAGTGCTCCATATTGCCACCTAGCTGCCTGGAGTGCATCTACATTGCATTTCACACACTTGTGCATCACCATATCCAGCAGATTTCCACAAAACGCTCGTCTAACGCAGAATAAAAGTGATAACGCAGACGCCACTTTGCGTTTCTGTGTAAGCATAGCCTCAGTCACACATTCTCACAGTCACACATTTAATCACACTACTGGAACTGTGTTCTAGAAATAAATTTTATATAGGCCTAACTATGAGGGTAGGTGGGCAGGCATAGTTTCAGAGGCATAAGGTACTAGGCTATTCCATACAGCATTGCCACAATAGTAAAAATAAAACAATTAATTTACTTTGATACTTAAATGCTTTTAAAAACATAGTACTTTTATACTAAGTAAAAATGGGTCTCTTACAACTTTTACTTGAAGCGGAGTAATATTTGACAAGTTGTATCTGTATTTTCACTCAAGTGAGAATACACTCTTTCACCAAAAGTAATAAAAAATGCCCAGATATTTTAAATGTAAAGCAAAAAACATTTGTTACAGTTCACAATATTCCGTTCTAGGCCTATATAGTGTTGGTTTTAGGCGCACTATAAACACATTTTAATTAAGTGATGCAGTATTTGACTGCATCTTTTTTTATGTTATAGAAAACAAGTTCTTGTTAATAGTAAAAGGCACCATGAAAACCAATTCCAGTGGGCACATATTGCCCTTTAAAGTCTAATAAAGATCCAAACACTGTTTTTGTGTTTTCATAACATTCTAGTCTTTGTAAGCTAGAACTTCACCTCTTGAGAAACAGTCTGTTTACAAAAAGAAGTATTTCCCTCTGACTTTATTTTTGTCGCCAATCTTATTGTAACTTGATTTGAATGCTATGTACAGTGGTTGAATTTGGAATTTACAACACCAGAGAATGTTATTTTCATCTGAAATTTTATTCACAATATTTTACAGTTTTAGCCAGCCTAACCACAATGACTTAAAAACCAACGGCACTGACAAGCAGGCCCACCACAACTAACATCTTTGAGCAAGCTTGAACACCAAGTATGCGCATGCTATGAGTGGTATGGCAAAACAGTGAAACTGTGAGGTGAAAGGACCTTTCTGGGTATAAATCAAGTACAACATTTTACCTGAGGCCCTGATAACACTGTCATATACACAATGTGTGAAGGATCTGAGCAACAATATGTAGCACCTGACATGTCTCTTAACATTAAACAGCTGAAATATTTGGTGGAGTAATTGTCAATGACTATGACAGCGTTATAGGCTCTGTAAAAGTCGTCGTAAAGGGGCTCTGTTGTCTTCCCTTGCTCTCGTACCAACAAATGTCTCAGAGGTACATTCACTCGCTTTAAAGCTGACTGACAATAAGTTCACATAATCAGCATATGTCCACAAATATGGTTATATCAAGTAAACAAAAAGCCCTAAGACCTGAGACCTACAATGAAACAAGATTTGGTGTCAAAAAGCAATTTATAGTAATCCAACAATGTGTTGGAGAACAACTGTTAGCAACCGGAATGTCATTAATAACTGTGAAAGTACATAAAGCTACCAAGATCTTTTTGTGATGTTACTAAAACCAAATGCATCATATCTTAAATTTCCAAGTACAAAAGAGAGCATAAACACATACAGAGATCAGTATCAAATGTGGTTTTGCGTTCTGAGTCTCAATAGGTAAAACTAATCAAAGACCTTGCGACTTGTGGCATGGCTTACATGTACCACGAGCTAAAAATCTGAAAAGGCAACAATGCATTCACCCTTGAAATGGCTTGACAACATCTATCTATTAGCACTAGTTAGCACTTAGCATGTTTTTCAAACACCTAAACACATTGTTTATGTTTAATATTTGTGGCTCATGGGTGGCTGGCTTGCTCTGTTTTAACAAAAATCCCTTCGGACTCTCAGTGGTCTCGACTCCACAATGTTAAAAAGCACTATACAAAGAAAAAGAAACGCAGCATTGTTATGCCCATCACATGTGATTTATGACTGTAAACAAAGACACATGTAGTAGTAGTTAAAACAGCCGTATACTTTGAGGCCTCTCTGACTGACAGGATGTGACATCGGAGAACAGCTCATTGAATCATAGGGGTGCAAAATAGTCAAAACAACAACAAATAAAAATTCATCTTGATCGATGTCATGGGCACATGGACAACAGGTCCCAGCTTCAAGTATATGAGTTTCCTTTTTTAACGTCGTCTGTCTGAGCTGAGCCTGCTGTTCACAGAGAGAGTCTGTGGTAAATAAGAAATTCACAGTGAGAGAAAATCATTAGTGTTGTACGATGCATGCAGTATTTTTGGTAGATTTTATACAAGCTTTTTTATTCTGTTTAGTGGTTCTCAACCAGGGGACCAGAACCACATCACTCCCCACGAACGGATCTCTACAGAGGGGAACACGGACTTGCGGTTCACCACTGACTATAGGGGGCCTCGAGATGATTTAAAATTAGACTAAACAAGCATTTAAATAACAAACTAAAAATCAAGTTACATCTTATTTTAATTCATCCCTCAACAACTGCTTTTTTTTCTTTTCCTTTTTTCCTCCCAGCTAACAAACACATGTTCCAAGAACGTTTGGCTTATGCAAACGTTACATATTCAAACGAATTTTCTCTGAAGGTTCAAAACATACAGGTTTTAAATTTTTTTGGTTATGTGAATGTTAAAGAAACATTCCATTTTATCATTCTTTAGACATTACAGGAATGTTACTTTTGAATGTTCTTTAAAGCTACACTTTGTAACTCTTTTAGTTTATTCTTAGCTAAAACACTTTGTTTTTTCAAAAATATATGTGCTCATTAATGTATATTTACTTCGTTCAAGTAATAAAGTATCCTCGTGAGTGTATAATATGCATACGGGTAAGGGGTTCTAATGTCAGTCGCCATGTTTCCCCTCCATCTTGAAAGTACTTTAGCCAAAGAGGGACATACCCGTTGATTCAAGCTTTGCCTTTTGCGTTTACGTTTGAGTTAACACTCATGGACGAGGTTCGAACTGGAAGCCATGTTAGTCTTGGACTACATTGGCCACCGTAGGAGTTAAAACGAAATCGGAATTGAGAGAAACAGAAACTAATATTCACTGGATGGATATACCTTTTCACCACTAGATGGGGGTAAAAATCACACAGTGTAGCTTTAAACATTCTGAAACAAGTAATAACATGTTCGACGAATGTTCAACTAAAACATTTCAGAAGAAAACGCTCCATGAATGATGTGTAAAGAAAGTTTTTGTGCTAACGTTTTGAAAACATTATTATGATGCAAAGACCTGATAAAACATTTTTTAAATCCTTATCCTTAAAGGGTTAGTTCACCCAAAAATGAAAATTAAGTCATTGATTACTTACCCCATGCTGTACCAACCTGTAAGACCTTCGCTCATCTTCAATATTTTATATATTTTTTATTAAATTTGAGAGCTGTATAACTACCACATCGGCACCCTAAGGGATTGAAACTTGACGGCCCAGAAAGTAATTGAAGGAAATGTTTAAGTTTATCATCGAATAAAGTCCAAAAAAGATCTTTGTTGTTGTTTTTTTCGCAAAAAAAGTATAAAACTTGATAAACTTACAGTTTAGTCACTGTAGTCACATGGAATATTTAAACATTTTCTTCATTGACTTTCTGGGCCGACAAGTTTCAATCCCTTAGGGTGCCAATGTAGCAGTGATCCACCTCTCAAATTTAATCAAAAATATCTTCATTTGTGTTCCGAAGATGAACGAAGGTCTTATGGGGTTGGTACAGTAATTAATGACTTAATTTTCATTTTTGGGTGAACTATCCCTTTAATCCTTGTCCTAGTCCATATTGTTGTGGACAGTGGGTGGCCTTGGAGTCAAAAAGGTTGAGAAGCACTGGCTTAATGTAAAACAAGGCCAATTTAAACAACTTACAGTCCACAAAGGTTCAATTCCAGTTTCCAATAGCACTGTGAGAACAGTAAAGAAACAAATATTGCAAAATTACACCTGCTGCGTAGTTTCAAATGCACAAAAAACGGCAAAGAGTGATACGGGTGAACTGGTGGACATGAGACGTGAGAGGGAGATGAGATTTTAGACCAAAGTAAAGAAACAAAACACACAGTGAGCGCTGGCATCTATCTGTTTGCAGAGCCGTCAGGAATGTTTGAAGTCAAACATTGGCGGATCACAATGATACGGGCAAGTGGTTAGTGATGGACCCTAAGAAACACAAATTCACACAAAGCTCGGCAGAACTGTCAGCAGTTATCCAGGCCGAATGCTTCTGAAGATGAAAAGAGAATGCAAAAACGAAACATGCTGTTGGTGTAATGACAGATCACACAAGATGATACATAATCAAGAGTGAAAGGTTAGGAAACAAATCAAATAAATGCATACTAAAATGTAATTAGTTGAACGGGAGGAAGATGCACATGCTTGTTAGAGAGGAAGAGCAAGTCCACTTGCTCTTTTCTGCAGCTCCCAGTACCTTTCTGTTGTTAAAAAACAGAGCGTCCTCCTCAGAGTCACCAGTCGGCATGGCGTGGGGGCGCAGAGGCCCGGGGGAATCGAGTCATAGTGTCATAGGTAGGGATGCTTGAGGCACAAAAGGAAAAACTGTCAGGGTCAGAGTGTATTTACATCCACACACAGCCCCATCATATCTCCATCCATTTTAACCCATCTTTCTTATTAAAGAGCAGGACAAGGCTTTCAAAATGACACATACAGCAGTCGTACTAATAATTAAAGGTGCTTTTAAGTAGGGTTGGGTATCGAAATCAGAGTGGAACCGGGACTAACTTTTCGTTTTTCCCGGAATCGTTCAAAAGTTAATTTCGATTCCTAGTTTCAATATTCACAGTCCGCCGCTGAAACCGCTGAACAACACCAATGAAGAAGCGTCTACCGGAAGCGTTGGCATAACCACGCGAACATGAGTAGCTTGCGTCGACGGTCCAAAGTGTGGCTTCACTTTTCTAAAAATAACGAAATCTTGGCAAAATGCTAAATTTGTGACAGAAGGAGTATTTCCTTCAGAAAGACCGTTGGTTAGCAAGGTTAGCTAAACTTTTTGAAAACCCTGCCTCTTAAAAGAATCGAGAATTAGAATCGTTCAGGAACCGAAATTGAAAACAAGGAATCAAAATCAGAATCGTTCAAATTCAAACGATACCAACCCTATTTTTAAGTGATTTTTGATTGGAATGTCACACATAAAATGTTTCATATATTAGCATATTAGAAGGATTTCTAAAGGATGTGACACTGAAAACTGCTGAAGAAATTCAGCTTTGCCATGATAGGAATAAATAACATTTTAAAATATATTTTAAAAGAAAATAGTTATTTTAAATTGATTTATTATTTCACAATTTACTTATTTTTTAATCAAACACTTCAAAAACATTTAAAAAATCTCCCAGATCTCAAAAGTTTGAATGGTATGTATACGTGTTTATGCTCTGTGTCATTCTAGCCCACTGTCCTGACCTTTCTTACATGTTTTGTTCCTGAAACACATGCCATTAGTGATGAGTTAGAGAAAAAGACCATGCATAGCCATAGCAGCATAGTGAGAGACTCAAATTTAGCCAATCAATAAATTCAGCAATATCATGCATGCATTATTATAATTTCAAATATTAAATGCAAAACACAAATTCTACATTACTGCTATTGAGTGAGCCAGCATGCAAACACAACCGTAAAAATGAGAAAAAATGAAATATCCAATTCCTAGGTGCATGTTTGTGCAAAGGGCACCTTTAAATCACGCATGCATCAGACCTCTGACATCTCACTAATATAACCTCAATCGATTTGTACCTCCAATGCATGCAATTTTATTAAGCGTGGATATGGTTCTGATTACCTTGCCATTACAGGGTTTTGGATACCTTCTAAATGTTCATTATAATAACCATTATTACCAATTTCCATACTGAAAAAAACATTACATAGATAAAAAAACATGATGTGACATGAGAGAAAAGGCATGCGACTGACTATAAACAAGCTTCATTTTAAAACGGTCTTGAAAAATGTACCGACAATGATTCGGTATAAATTGCAATCGTATCTTGTAAAATGTACAGCAATTCTTTTGAAGTGTGCTCTTAAGGTTTCTGTTTTAACAGCCCTTCATGTTAAACAAGGGAGCTTCAAAGATAACACACCAACACAAACAGCGCCCTTCCCCGAAGAAGCATTCCAAGGCTTAGAGCTTAAACCAGCACCATTAAGCAGAAAGGTTTATGTACAAAAGAGGAAAGGGAAGTCGTTTTAGCGGAAAAGTGGACAGAAAATATAAGGGGAAAAACAGCTTACGTTTTCATGGGAATTGTCTCAATGCTAAAAAGATACAAGACAAGCAAAAATGTTACAGAGATGCACTGTAGTGGCGTACAGAGACATCACATGGATGTCAAAATGGACGTCTTTGGTCAAGACACTTGGTGACTTGTCAATCGCAATGATCTTTGACTGTAAACGTATGAATGCTCGACAAATAGTAAAACAAACACATTTTGAACAATATATACAGGTAGTTCTCATAAAGTGCAAAGTGCTGGACAGAAAGACGAAGAATGAATAAAGATATAAGAATGGAAAATAGCAAGAATGGTTATCATAACGTGAAATGCCAAGTCCCCGAGACAGAGGAACTAGAAAGAACAGAGAAAAGAACAGAGAGAGAGAGAAAACAATTACTAACTACTCTGAGGCAAAAGAAAAGAATGAGGCATTTGCACTTTCACATATTAATGCATATTATTAATTATACAACATTTAGCGCCGGTCCTCTACATCTGACTGAACAACTGCACTTTGGGTTTCCGTTAGCAAAGAAAAACAATATGCAAACGATTAAACTTTGTTTAAAGAACTGTAATCAGTGGGGTGATGAATAGCAACCACAAACTTGCCATATTTGGGATACTTACTCGTCATAGACATCCTCTGTGTCCATTCTGCGGTAGAACTTGGCGAGCTTGATGGACAGGATAATGCTAGGGAGCAGAAACAATGAGGAGCAGCCCAGTCCAAACCAGAACGTGTTCTGCAACAAATAAGCACAAGATTACTTAAAGCCACCCAAAAACTGCACTCCACTTAACCATAAATGACATGTTTGATCAACATACTCTGCATGATTGCTTATGAAAAGTAATTTTTCAAAGTAGTATTCCAACATGGGAAGCTTTGTATTTGTATATATAGGGTTATTTACATTCCATCAAAGTGGGTGATTTGGTCCAGCCATGCAAGATGTCGATATAAGTTTAACTTTATGCAAATAAGTAGACAAAAGGATGCAATGACTATCAACATGAATAAAAATAAAAGAGAAACCAGGTTAAAAAAACAACAACCCACTGGCCCACAAGTACAAACTTGTCATTTGTTCTTGAAATTTGTACCCAGAAGTGAGCAAAATCTGACAACCTTAATTTAGGGACATCCTCCTTTGTAAAATGATATAAAAAAGAAGAAAATAAAGTTTTTGTTGTTGGAAAAATGCAGTGGGTTAGGATGTGTTTTAGGGTTAGGTTGTAGTATTTATAAATTGATGTATATGAAAACAATATTTTAGGTTAAAACATTTAAGGGATAGTTCACTTTGAAATTAATTTTTGATATGTTTTAGCTTACCTCAAGGGCATCCAAGATGTAGGTGTCTTTGTTTCCACACACAGTATTTTCAATTTTGATATTTTTAGGTCAAACCCGTTCTTGTCTGTCAGTCATATAATGCAGGTCTATGGGGTCCACCTCAAAGAGCATGCACAGAGAAGTCCAAATTAAACATGATTTAATGACTCGTAAATGTAAGT
Organism: Hybognathus amarus; assembly: GCA_030378365.1. Classification (NCBI taxonomy): domain Eukaryota; kingdom Metazoa; phylum Chordata; class Actinopteri; order Cypriniformes; family Leuciscidae; genus Hybognathus; species Hybognathus amarus. The sequence continues at coordinate 369,799 of JAQIUQ010000346.1, forward strand.
ACACATTGATGGCCTAAGACACGGAACGAGCGGTTTGTGTGAGAAAACGAACAGTATTTATATAGTTTGTACCTCTTGTAACCACAGCCACTTCCAAGTGATCTCAAGGCACGGGCGCATCGGTCTGCGCAAACGGCGGAAGTGATCTCTTGCGCGGTGGCGCAAAAAAATCAACATTGTTGATATATCAAACTCGTCTTCCATTGAAAATTCCTGTATATCTAAATATAGACGCTTTCAGCAGTGACAACATAAACACACGGTCTGCATGTGCATAAAACTGGCCCAAACTTAACTTCGGCAAACTTGCGCAGACAATCCATAAGCAAGTAAATAACCATAGTAGCTGGTATTTCTTGACAGTCAAAGAAAATAAATGTTACCTGGCCAAACTGAAATGTGACACTACCAGACCCGTTGAACAAAATAGTAGACAAGATGTTTTTCTACCGACGTGCTGATTTACCGCAGTGTTAAAAAACTGTGGCAGCGGAGCGCGCGACGAGGCTTTATTAGGTGAACATATCTCCTCCTTATTAGCTTCTTTACATGCTTGCTAACCTCTTTTAAGGCGGGTCTCCACATGACAGGATGTTGGATGGATCTGTGCAGCGTTATGATACATTCTGCTCCGCTGTTAATGTGTTTGTGTGAGAGAGAGAGAGAGAGAGAGAAAGAGAGAGCTTGCGAGTGTGCGGCTGCACGCAACTCTGCAGTCAATGCAACTTTTCTTTAGATTGTAAAACACAGAAATCAATATGTGGCGATCAGCGCTGATAATGAGGTTGGGCTGCCACTAATAAATGCATGGGAAACACTGTAGGATACTCGGATAAACCTAGCTATTTTAATATAGTATCTAATACAGTCAATGCCGTATTATCCAATAAACAGTCATAAACTAACAGAACGGAAGTTAACTTTGGGCCAGCTCATCACCATGGCAACGCGTCTGATGAAAGCGTCTATATTTAGATCTTCACAGTGAAGGGTAACACTTCTGAAATCTCTGTGTAAACAATGAGTGACGTACACACGTGCAGAGAGATCACTTCCGGGCTTTCCAGCGCTTGCGCAGACAGAAGGCCTGCTCTCAGTACCTTCGCCCTCAGAGTACTTGGACGTGACTGTGATTACAAGAGGTAATAACAATATAAATACTGTTCGTTTTCTCACACAAACCGCTCGTTTCGTGTCTTAGGCCATCAATGTGTACTTACATTTACGAGTCATTAAATCATGTTTAATTTGGACTTCTCTGTGCATGCTCTTTGAGGTGAACCCAGGTGGACCCTTGACCTCCATTATATGACTGACAGACAAGAACGGTTTGACCTAAAAATATCAAAATTGAAAATACTGTGGAAACAAAGACACCTACATCTTGGATGCCCTTGAGGTAAGCTAAAACATATCAAAAAATTGATTTCAAAGTGAACTATCTCTTTAACCCTGGCCTGAAATTGTTCCGATCATATTACTGATAATTGTGAACTCTCACTGTGTCCTAGACGTGATGCCTAAGTTCTCAGGGAACCATGGTTTAATTTGTAACCGGAGGCGTTTTCTCATTCCACACTTTGTTTTTTTTTTCGGTTAAATAAGGGCATCATCCGGGTACTTAAAGTGCACTTTTTCTTTTTAGAATGTTCAGTGTGAATGCACTACTCACACTATTTATACTACAAAACGGCATAGAATAGTGGAACAGTATGTGATTTGGGACACACCTATAGTGAAAGAGTAGCTTTTGGCTGTATAAATCACCATCCACTTTAACTGTATGGAAAACACTTCTGTATTCATGGATGTCAGAAAATTGGGGCTTGACATGAAAGTGAATAAGTGAGAAAATGTTTTGAACTACCGGCATTTATTTCAATGATTTTCATTATAGTAGCGACAGTTCTCTTACCATTGAATCCAGCAGGAAACTGCAGCCCAGGATCTCGGCAGTGTCCACAATGTTGCTGAGCGGTTTACAGGTAGCGACCTCCAAGGCCAGCTACAAGGCAACAAAACAAAGGGGTTTCAACCCTATAATAATGCACTATAACTGATCGATGTCCAGCAATCTATAGTTAAAAATACTCACAGACGTTCTGATCCAGTCCATATACTGCTTGAAATAGCCAATGATAGTTTGCTTGTATTTCTCGGTTTCCTGTTTAAGCATATATTAACCATCAGTACAATACAACCAATGCACCAATCATTCTTACATGTTTTTATTTGTTACGCTTGCATTACCTGGTTGATCAAAAATGTTGCATTGTGGGAAATAAGGAACTGGGCGGTATCAACGGCTTATAGTACGTCCCTAACTCTGAGCTAAAAAGCAACACATTTACAGCTAATCAGAAAGCATGTTCTGAAATGCATCCGTGATAATATTTTTGAACAAGTGGCAGTTTTGAAATGAGCAACTTACAGGCAGGTCTGAGGACGTCCTCTCCAGAAGTCTGATGCTCTGATTTAGCGTGCTCTTTAATAAGAAAGATAATGGAGTTATAGAATGTACTGTATGAATCATCATGTCCAAATTATCTCATCTATAATGGTGCAAAAAGTACTGTAAATGACCATTTTGGAAACAAACTGACAGCTCAAGGGAACCAGAAGGGTGACAGAGGGTCATGCAACCTGACCGTTGCATTACATGCATTTCATGCACATCATGACACAATAAATAAGAGATGTGACATAAAATAGTTGGACTAAATTATAGATTTGTGATACAGGGGGAGCTTCATATTTCACATAAAATTACAACTGGTAAAACATCTAGTATGGATGAGAAATAAAAGTCCCAGTCCTGAAAATGCATTTTGAAAAGGTAATGGTAACCTTAGCTAATCAACTCTACATCATATCAGCATTGGCAAAATATGAAATGGTGCTTAAATTGCATACAAACATTGTTTTTTTTAAAGAGCGAATTTTTACGTAAAAGCTTTTTCTCATTCCTTTAATTTCTGCCAATTTCTCTGAATGTGTAAAAACAGTTACACTGTTCTGTTCTGTTTTTTTTTTAAACAAATCAACAACGCTTTAACCAATGGTCTGCCAACAACAGGAAGGATTAGAAAACATAACTAGTTTCTTCAATTCTGTTTGATGCCACTAGAGGGACAGAATTTCCACACTTCCCCCTTTTGACCAGTTTATGAATCTGAATAAAAAAAAAAAAAAAACCCAATAGGACAAAGACAGGATGAAGTTATTCTAAAATGATGCTTGTTTTTTCATGATCGCGTCAGAAAAAACTGAAGTAGAAACCAAAAGGAGCAAACAACTTGTAGGTTATGTAGCCATTACTGGTAGATACAGGCTTACCCTTGCTTTCACATATTTCTTCGAAGCCATAAATCAAGTTGAATGTGTTAAGAAGAATTAAAAAAAGATCATTGAAAATCAGACAGGTGTGAACAGCAATATAAACACTATTCAGATGCTTTTCATTTGCAAGTAATCCAACCGAATAGAACTGTTTTAGCAGAACCAATAAGGAGGTAAAGAATCAAAAGAGAATCTATGAGACAGGAATAGATTACCATGGACTGCTCCAGCGGGATGACTTGCTGGATGTGGATCTGCCTTATAGTGTTAGCGTGTCCCTTTAATGAAGTCTGCAAGGTCCCTTTAGACTGCAAAAGAAAGAAACAGTTATTATAGAATATATTAGTTATTCACATTAGTGCAAACTAGTAACCATGAGAGTGAATTTTATGTAATACCTAAAATTAATGGGATTAATTTTTATATATATATTATTTAAATTGAACCAAAAATAAATGTCTTACCAACTGATCAGCTTGAGCATCAAGGTGACTGGCAAAATCAATGAGATTAACACGAGTCACCCCTTTATTTACCTGGAAGATAAACAGAAACACATGAGAAGCCACAGGACACAGTTTCTCTCTAATCTTGGACTGTACTGTACATGCACCAAAACCTGTGGAGCAAACGTTTCAATCAAAATGTGTATGTGCTTTTATGTATGTCATGTACCTCCTCCAAATAGGCAGCAAAGTCAATATCATTAATGCCAGTTTCAGTAAAGCTGATTAGATTCTGTTTGCCTTCTGACTCCAGAAGAATGATGCCACGCAGGTCCACCTTTATCCCTTCAAACTTCTTGGACACATCCTTCGAGTACTGCAGAAAGACAAGAGTCTCTGTATCTGATTCTGACATGAGTCTAAGAAATTGGTATGAGTTGTCATAAGGAAATATTCTAGACCCTTAAGTCAAAACCACTAGTAAATAAAAATAGTAACACTTTGCATAAAGTTCCATTTGTTAACATTAGGTATTAACTGCATTAGTTACTACTAGTGAACTAACAATGGATAATTCTTCTAAAGCATTTATTAATATAAGTTGATGTTAATTTCAGCATTTACAAATACATTATAAAAATCAAAAGTTGTATCAGTTAATATTATGTAATGGACCGTAGTTAACATGAAATAACAATGAACAATTCTATTTTTGTTACAATTCTATTATATATTACATTAACAATGATGAATGCGTTAGTTAATGCATTAGCCAATGAGTAATAATAATAATAATAATAAATAATGTATTTTTTTACACGTTTTTATGTATTTGACTTCTTTTTAATATTTACTAGTAGCTCAGACTGTATATATATATATATATATATATATATATATATATATATATATATATACATATATACATGTACCGGTCAAAAGTTTAAGATCGGTAAGATTTTGTATGTTTTTAAAAGAAGTCTCTTCTGCTCACCAAGGCTGCAATTTTTTGATAAAAAATACACAAAAAACACAGTAATATTGTGAAATATTATGACAATTTAAAATTACTTTTTTATGTTAATATATATTAAAATGTAATTTATTCCTCTGAAAAAAAGCTGAATTTTCAGCATCATTACTCCAGTCTTCAGTGTCACATGATCCTTCACATATCACTCTAATATGATGATTTTATGCTCCAAAAACATGTTTGATTATTATCCATGTTGAAAACAGTTTTTTACATTTTTATTTTAGGATTCTTTGATGAATAGAAAGTTCTAAGAACAGCATTGTGAAGGATCATGTGACACTGAAGACTGGAAGTAATGATGCTGAAAATTCAGCTTTTTTCAGAGGAATACATTACATTTTAATATATATTAACATAAAAAAAGTCATTTTACATTGTCATAATATTTCACAATATTACTGTGTTTTTTGTGTATTTTTTTAATCCAAAAAATTGCAGCCTTAGTGAGCAGAAGAGACTTCTTTTAAAAACATACAAAATCTTACCGATCTTAAACTTTTGACCGTAGTGTATATTATATTATAGATTATATTATATATAATATATATATATATATATATATATATATATATATATATATATATATATATATATATATATATATATATATATATATATATATATATTAATATATATTTATATATAAATATATATTTATATTTAAAAATATATATATTTTATATTACAATTATAAAAATCAATATATATATTATGTTATTATTACATAATACATTTTTATTATTATTAATAATATAATACATTATTGATTTGAGATGATCCAAAGAACAAATTGTGCTTCAATAGATGGAAAACATCTGTCTGTCTGTATAATGCAGTTCACAAGATTTTCTTTATTTTATAAAATCCTAAAATGTTCCATTAAATGTGGTCTCAGATTTCTGAATCCCATGTGACACTGGATCAAGAATGTTGGCTTTCAGGATTTTAACTGAAAACAAAAATCATTCTGAAATAAAGGCATTTATAGACGCTGTATATAAAAGTTTCAAATGAAATGTTTTGAGATATTATCTGCCAATTGCAAGAGAACAGAGAGAAAACAACTAACACTGGTCTGGAAAAACTGCCTGTTGTTTTTGCCTAACCACACCACATCAGAGCTCTTATAAAACTGTATTTCACAAGGAATATATTCTAAAGTTGGCAATAATCTGCAGGAGAAAGAAAAACAAGTATCATCTGCTTCAGATAAAGAGATAAGACTGACTCAAAAATGACTAAATCTAATATCTGCTTTTCTTGTAAATGCGTATATGTCTGTATTTTAAAAGCAAGAACTCAGAGCCAACTTAATTAGTCTCAAACAACCAAATTTGTTCAGATAGTTATAGGTTCACACAAGCACTCAAAAATGAATTAGGAAGTTTGCATCTCACTCATTTAAACATTTCAATATACCCTCTTCATAATGACATCTGGTGTAAACAGTAACACAAGCTAAACTCAAGTGGGACTTTGAAAGCAACAGCACATTTTAGTTGTGATTTGCGATGTTGTCAATGAGATAAGCCTTTGATTCACTCACCATACTGGTGTTAAAGAAGGCTGAGATGTTGAAGATCTTATCCAGATGAAGAGCTAGAGTAAAATCCCTCTGTTGTCCTTACAGTTACTAAGAAAGGAGAGAATAGGGAAAGCATTACAAACCATACACGACTGCCATCTGCTGGAATACCAACAAAGACATTTCTATTGTAAGATGGCTCAGAAAAGTTGGTTTTGAAAAAAAAACGGTCAAGTATTTTGTTTGCATTTGCCATTTGATTTAATATTTAGTTTTTAGTGCACTGAAATTCATACATTTCATCAAGACTGTTATATAGGATTCTGGTATATTATATTGAGTTCAAAATTTTGAATATTTTGAAATACAAATCTTACAGCACTTAAAGGGATATTTCACTTTGAATTTAATTTTTGATATGTTTTAGCTTACCTCAAGGACATTCCAAAATGCAGGTGTCTTTGTTTCCACAGTATTTTCAATTTTGATATTTTTAGGTCAAACCGTTCTTGTCTGTCAGTCATATAATGGAGGTATATGGGGTTCACCCTGGGTCCACCTCAAAGGTAATCATCTTAATCATTTTAGACGTGGCTGTGGTTACAAGAGGTAAAACTATGGCTACGTCTACATTAATCCAGATACATTTGGAAGCGGGGTTTTCGTTTAAAACGCTCTCCATCCATATTAGCTTTTTCAGGCATTTTCCGACCTTTCAGTGTGGATGAGAAACTTCTAAATTCACTTTACTGCGCATGCGTGAAACTTCACAAAAGCTCACTGAGATGATACAGATGGGAAAATAAATAATAATGTTATCGCACAATAACAGGATAATTTTATTTAGCAAAATATCTCACCATCACTGATGCGTCCAGGTCGCATTCAGTCACCATATGTTTGGTCTAAAATGCGACTGCTCTCCTGTTTTGCCGCAGGACAGCAAATGTGAGTACATTATCTGTCATCTTTGCAGTACTGTGCTATGAAGAATAGCACATATTAAGTAACATAGAAAGTAACATATTTTAGCAATAGTGTAAAAATGAATAACACATAACAGGCACAATACCGATAAACATAAATATCTATTGGTACTACATGGATCACATGACTGATATAACTTTGATTTAATAATGTATCCAAATTACATGACTAAACTTCGTATCGTTTTGAAATACCTCCGGTTTCACTGTCCACACTACAGACGCGGAAAAGGCGTTTCAAATTTATCCACTTTGAAGAGCGTTTTCCAAACAGATACGTTTTTGTTGACTTGAAACGGAGAGGGAAATATTACGTATTCAAACGAAAACGTATTAGTGTGGAACATGGCCTATATAAATACTGTTCGCTTTTCTCATATAAACCGCTCGTTTACGTGTCTTAGGCCATCAATGTGTACTTACATTTACGAGTCATTAAATCATGTTTAATTTGGACTTCTGTGCATGCTCTTTGTGGAGGACCCCATTTACCTCCATTATATGACTGGCAGACAAGAACAATTTGACCTAAAAATATAAAAAATATAAATACTGAAACAAAGATACCTACATCTTGGATGCCCTTGAGGTAAGCTAAAACATATAAAAAAATAATTTCAAAGTGAACTATCCCTTTAACAGCACTAAAAAAGTCGTTATTAGAGTACGATTACTCTTCAGTTTGATGAAAATGTTACCTGTAAAGAGAATAAGCTGTAAGGTCAATCTCAGGGTCATTGTACAGGTATCCTGGTATGAAGTTTCTCCAAGCAGAGTTGACAAGGTTGGGCGTATCTAACACCTACAAACAACATGACCACACTAAATGACACAGATTTCTTCCTTGTATTTATATGTCCTTTAGTTTTGTATTTACTCATTTAAAACAAATTTAAACTAAATTAATTACAAAAATTATATTATGAACATGAAAAAATTACAGAAAATTGTAAATTGAACATAATATGTAATACTTTACAATAAGGTTTCATTCATTAACATTAGTTACAACATGAACTAACAATAAACAATACTTCTACTGCAGTTATTAATTTAAGTTATTTTTAAATTTTAGCATTTACTAATACATTATTAAAATCCAAAGTTATATTTGCCAGCATTAGTTAATGCACAGTGAACTAACATGAACAATTGAAGCTAACATAAACAAATAATGTAAACAATTATTAACCAAGTATTGAGTAATGCTAATGCTTCCTTATTGCAAAGTGTTATAATGTAATACTATATAATATAATATGTATTATTATTTCAATCTAAGGGAATGATGAATTGAAAAGATGAACATGAATTTCAGAATGTAAAAAACATCTGACTGTCAGTTCACATGATCAATGCTGCACATTCATTTATTCAATGAGTGACCTTGAAAAATGCAGAATCTCAATTAATTCTTAATCATTTTGCATCATAACTAAAATGTTTTAAAATCCTAAAACACCCACAATCCTAAAATACTTTTTTCTGGTTTTAAATGAAAAAAAACAACAGATTTTCACTGTGGTCTCAGACCTTTATTATATATGAAGCGTACAGCGAGATGCATTTCTCTTACCTTGAACAACTGTCGGATTTGGAAGGGTTCACACACAAGCTTCTCAAGATTCCCCCCTGCTAAGAACAGAGCTGTTATCACTCCCATGAGCACCCAAGAGAACAGGAAGCTGAATCCCACACCACTGAGAAACACGGGAAGAGTGTGTGAATGAGTGAGTGCAGACAAGTCTGTTTTATACCACATCCATTTGATGGGTTTCGAGACTCAAACTCACGCCATGAGCAGGTTTCCTCCCGTGTTAGAGACACATCCACGTGTGGTTGGAGAAGCGTGCCTGTCAAATCCCAGAATACCACACAGCAATCCCAGAAAATTGAAGGCGAGGATAAGCACAACCATACAGCACAGGGTAATACAACAGATCCACCTGAAGACAAAACATTATGAACAACGTTAAGGTCACATGGAAGACTTTTACCTTGAAAACAAAAAAGAGAGAGTTGTGTAATTTAATTTAATTTTAACAATTATATTGATCTGCCTGCATTGACACCATTATATGAGAACTGAACTGAGCTGGACGATGACATCATGGTCTTTTTTGAACTAAATTATTATCTTTTTGCAACACAAATGAAACATCTCTAAACTTACTTAACAGGAAGCAAAGTTTGTTCCCAGAAGAAAAAAGCTTCACAGTCCAGCTTATGTCTGTAAAGCTGCTTGTAAAGCTATTGTCAAAAACGCTATATAAATCAATGTGATGATGATAGCTTGTAAAGTACCTGTAGAAATCCATCTGATCGATCTGTGGGTAGATGTCCTCGATCTGTGAGTGTGTGTGAGTAATCATTTTGGTGAAGTTGGTCAGAGAGCTGTGAATCGGGAAGAGCTTGGTGAAAGTGGTGATGTTAGATCCGATGTTCGTCCAGCAGAACCTTCACCCCTACAGGAGAACATCCAGACACAACCGTATGTTTAGTATTTGTCATGTGCTTCTCATAATCCATGGTATTTTCAGAGAATGTTGTTTTATTGTCTGTGTCTGGGTAGAGCAAGGTGACGCACAAGGAATAAAACTCGCCCATCATCCTCAGGCCTTACAAAGAATGAACATGCTAAATATTATCTAGGTATATTTTATTTGTAATTGAAGTCATGTGTTAATTAAATCAAGATTGAAATTAAATGACAAATTAAATGATAAATTTTCCCTATGGCAATGTTTAAATGATAACATTTTTAATAAGTTTAAATTTGCTAACATTAGTACAATTTTCTACAGCGTTTATTAATATAATTTGAACTATTGTAACAAAGTTTTGGCATTTATGTGATCAAAAAACAGTAAGAACAGTAACATTTTTAAAATATTATTTATATTTTACTGCTTTATATAAATATATATATATAAATATATATATATATATATATTAATACATATTTTTTTTTAAATGTAATTTATTCCTCTGAATGTCAAAGCTGAATTTTCAGCATCCAGTCTTCAGTGTCACATGATCCTTCATAAATCATTATAATATGCTGATTTGGTGTTTAAGAAACATTTATTATCAATTTTGAAAACAATTATGCTGCTTAATATTTTATGGAAATCACCATTTTGATAAATAAAAAAAATAAAAATAACAGCGTTTATTTGAAATAGAAATTTGTAACAATATAAATGTTTTTACTGTCATTTTTGCAGAATAAGATTATTCATTTCTTTAAAAAAAGTTTTGGACAGTGGTGTAGTTAACTTCAAATGTTAAAAAATGTAGTAGTACAGTACATGTAGGAACCTTCTATGTTAGTTCAAGTTAGCTATTGTAAAGTGTTTCAATTTATTACAAGTCGAAAATATTTTTGCAAATTACTGAAAGATTTTGTATCAATCTTTGGGAGATCTGAATTCGTATATGCATTTGATCTCTAAACTCACCTTCAACAATATTTCGGATTTGATCTGTTACCATGGTGGGAGTGTCATTGAATGATGTAAACCCCTGTGTAGCACAGATGAAAAGCAAAGCATATCATTCAAAACTGACCTTATTTATTTCTATATACCTTTTGGATAAAATTGAACTTTTGTCTCTTGTTGAATAGCCTACTGTACTGAAATATAATACTTTCTGTCTTCAATCTATGCAAACACCTCATGTGAAAACTGGAAAAAGTACCTTTTCCACAATCTGGCTGAGATCCGTCTTCATAACTTCATTCACTTTGTCTAACTGTTCGGTCACATCAGGCAACTAAAATCAACAAAAAACAGCCATGCGTTTTGTTTTCTGCTTATTTTCTACTTTAAAAAACTTGTCAACCATTGTGGTAACAGTACGTTGGAAAAAAAATGATGATTTTCATACCGATGAGTAGTTGGCTGCAATTTCTAGCCTAGGAAGGGTGACAAGTATGTTGCGACAAATCTCAGACGAGCGCACATCTTTGCAGAGAGGGTCGTTCAGGATGTTGCTAAGGCTTCCGCGCACCAGGCTGAGGTTAGCCTGCAGTTTGGCCGTACCTTCTTGCAAAGTCTCCAAGGTCAAACTCACATTCTCTAGGGCATCCTTGGTGTCTCGCATTGCTAAGAGAGGGAACAAATGAGCAAAGAAACAGAAATGAACATTCAAATAGAGACTGCACAGTAACCAAGGCACGAACAACTCTAAAGATTTTGGACACAATTCCACACATGCTTCTTTGATTTAAAGGTGACATATTATGCCCCTTTTCACAAGATGTAATATAAATCTATGGTGGCCCCAGAATATGTCTGTGAATTTTCAGCTCAAAAATGAAATACCCCACAGATAATTTATTATCGCTTGCCAAATTTGCCTCTTTTTGGGTGTAAGCAAAAACGTGCCGTTTGTGTATGTCCCTTTAAATGCAAATGAGCTGCTGGTCCCTGACCTCCGTTCAGAAGAAGGCCAATCCTTTACACAACTATTGTAATACTCTCCTGGCTGGTCTTCCAGCTAGCTCTGTCAAACCTGAGTGCCAGAGTGGTCTTTAATGAGCTGAAGAGAGCATGTCACTCCTCTCCCCACAAAATCGCACTGGTTGCAAGTTGCCGCTCGCATTAAAATCAAGTCACTGACGTTCGCCTACAGAACAACCACTGGCATTGCTCCCTCTTACCTAAACTCATTACATCGACTTATGTGCCATTCAGAAACTAGCGCTCTGCTAGTGAATGTCGTCTTGTGGTACCATCTCAAAGAGGCACAAAATCTCTATCTCGGATCTTTACCATGACTGTTCCCTGTTGGTGGAATGATCTGCATAACTCAACCAGAGCTACTGAGTCAAGAAACTGCTAAAGACGTATCTTTTTCGACAGCACTTGATCCAGTAATACGAACACTTTGTCTTTTCTCTTCTTAAAAAAAAAAAACTGTTAAATTGAACTGAGAGGGGTTATAGCACTTATGTTTGTTGTCCTACTGTTAGTTGAACTGCTTCTAATGTTCTCATTTGTAAGTCGCTTTGGATAAAAGCGTCTGCTAAATGAATAAATGTAAATGTAAATTAGTTACATTGATGAATCTCCATGATGTTTAACTTTTACACAAGCTGACAGTTCCCTGAGGCCTTTATTAGAAAGCTGTGACATTTTTTGGTCATACACTCTTGAAAAAAAAAGGTTCATTGGGGTTATATATGAACCATAGGGTTCTTTACTCGATTCTAAAGAACCTTATGTTGAAAAAGGTTCTATAATGATCAGAAAGAACCCTTTTGGCTCAAAGGTCCGTTCTATATAGGCTATTATTCATTCATATATTAAATTATTCTGCAACATTTTGCAGTTGTAATTCAATTATTGTTTATTAAACTGTTGTAGTAACTTAATATCACATTTTAATCATGCTGATTTTTGGAGGAGAAAAACTGAAATGGCACTCTTCTTCATGTGATATTGATTAACTACATAAAATTATATAAATATATATATATTTTCTAACCCCCATATCTTGAATTTTGTGATCATTCATATGCATTCATAAATACATTTAAGGGTCTTACTGTTTGTCAATAATATAACATATTTAAAGAGGCTACATGCGTTTTCCTGAAATTTAAACTCAACTGACACCATGTGGCCCAAAAACAGAACTGCTCTTCCTTTTCTGCTCGCAGCGCGCTCTCGTACGTGCACACGTCATCCGCTACATGGAGGTCAATGTTATGTTTACAGAGGTAAGAACAGTCAAATACATATATTGTTTGAGTGTTCTGCTTATGACTGAGTAGGCTACTTGCTGACTAGCGGTGGTGGCAGAGTGATCTGAAACGTTTAACATGAACATGCTTGACGTCACATCCGCAGACAGCACGGGAAAAGTCCAACCCGACAGAAAATAGGAAAAATAGGATACAGGCTTATAGGTGCACCCACTGTGAGCGGACAAGGCGTCAGTATGCTCATCAGGAGATGTTTGAGTAATAAATGGTAAAATAAAAAGGCTATTGTTACGTTTATTTTGAGGAAAAAGCTGCATATAGCCTCTTTAATCTGGAAAGGACAAAACAAATGATAATGAATGAGCCCAAAAGGTTCCATATAGAACCTTTTCCTGGTTACAAAGAACCCTAAAAAGGGGTTCTGTATAGAACCTTTTAGAGGTTCCAATATGTAGCTCTGATAGAACCTTTTAAGGTTCTATATAGAATCTTTTTCTAAGAGTGTATAGTGTTCTGTGCTTGTCTGTGCAGCAACGACAGGAGAGTTTGCATGCTTTGCTTGAACTTTCGCCATTGCGTTTGAAGTGATTATACTGAACGGCGGCTTCGTGGTTGGAAACGTGCAGTTTAACCGGTGGAAATATTATAATAAGATCCCCTCACGTCAGAAGGGAGCTAAATATGATCGGCTTACTTTTGACATGCTTGCAGAGAAAGGCTTACAAAAACAAAGTTACTGGGTTGTCACTTTTCAAGCTTTCTGGGTTGGTAGAAAGCAGCGGGACCCGATTCATGCACTTAAACTCAGAAAAAAGTCCAATTTCATGATATGTCCCCTTTAATAATGCTATAATAAATATTATCCATTGAGGTGAGATGACAATGTTGGCTTTGCATCTTTCAATGTATTTCATAACCGTTAAGATATCTTGGTTTTAAGACATGGGATGGGCAGGTTCCACCAAGGAAGGATACAACAATACACATGGGAAAATAACTGGGCCAGGTTTTGTTGGGAAAGAAAAGGAGTCAATCACAACTTTGTTACAGATAGAAGGTCACGGGAAGGACCAGTCAGGGTGTATTACCACTTTACCTTTAATGGCTTTCTCCACTTTGACTAACAAATCAAAGACAAAACAGTGACATAAGACACTACCAAAAGCAACATATTGTATATCAACATTATATTCTCATTTGATATATGATATATTACAATATATATACAGTTTTCACAGAAAAGGTGAAAACAGGAGAAGAAAGACAAAACAAAAGCGAGTGACATACTTCCAGTCATGCTGAGAGCAGCGTTGAGGGAGGGCTGCACGTCTTTCCCCAACTCCTCTTGTATCCTTCCACCCAAGAGTAGACCTACATCTGAAGACACACCACACCATCAGTCCTCACATCAGCAACACCTTCTATTCCTCTAAAGAAGACCTGTAGCATACTTACTCTCCAGGTCATACAGCACATGTTGCTTCACGGTGCCATACTGAGAGATCAGGTAATCAATTTGCTGTGGAAGACATTAACACATCAATATATTTAGCTGTCAAGTCCTCACTCACCAATACTAAAAATCTCTTAAAGGGATTGTTCACTTTGAAATATATTTTTGATATGTTTTAGCTTACCTCAAGGGCATCCAAGATGTAGGTGTCTTTGTTTCCACAGTATTTTCAATGTTTGATATTTTTAGGTCAAACCGTTCTTGTCTGTCAGTCATATAATGGAGGTATATGGGGTCCTCCTCAAAGAGCATGCACAGAGAAGTCCAAATTAAACATGAGTTTATTGACTCGTAAATGTAAGTAAACGAAGAAAGAAAACGAGAAAACGTTTCTTGTGAGAAAACGAACAGTATTTATATAGTTTTTACCTCTTGTAACCACAGCCACATCCAAGTGATATTAGGCTGCGGGCACATTTCCTGTATATCTAAATATGTTTAGATCTTCACATTGAAAGATAACGCTTCCGAAATCTCTGTGTAAACAATGAGTGATGTACACGCGTGAAATATCACCAGCGCTTGGGTGATTCTCACGAAATTAGACTTATGAGGTGTCATGAAACATTTTGATTATAAAAGTAAATGCTATCAAAATAAAAAGGATACAGTTATAAACATCTCATCATGTACTATTTTGCACATGATTTCAAATGACATCATAAATACCAATTTTGTTGTTTTTTCCACATTTAAGGGGAAATTTCACATTACCGCAACGTGTCCATGACTGGATTTGGGTTCTTTGAGATGAAAATATTTATAATTAAAAAACATAAAAAATAAAAAACTTCAGTGCATGTTATACTATAAATATTTACAATAAAGAAACATGTGGTATTTGGTGATCATTGGTAAATGTAGTGGCAATAATAAGGAATATAAATGTGTCCAAGACCAATTATCTCATCCTCCGCAACAATTTTCAATTATTATTTAAGTCCTCAAGGAACTAACATTTTCAAGATTTTTTTTTGGAAGGGACATAATTGACTGTGACACACAAGATGCCTACCAGATAAGCAGTTCTTATTTTTTCTCTCAGATAAAAGTACAATTTTTGTTTGTCATAGTACCTACAGGACTTTTTAGTTCTCATTACCGAAACATATACCATATATTTAAGGTAATGTCATGTTGCGGTAATGATCATTTTTTATGGACTTCATCTAAAAATGTAAATAATAGTAAATATTTTTTAAATCTTCTAATAATAATGGTTATAGTAAGTTCAAGACCCTAATCTTATATGTGCAAAAAGAAAATAGGCATTTTAAAGAAAAAAGAAAGAAAAGAATGGCATTTTAAAATCTGATGCTGGGCACCTTCTAAATCTGGATTTCGTGAAAATCACCCGCTTGCGCAGACCAAAGCGCCCACACCCTCAGATCACGTGGACGTGGCTGTGGTTACAAGAGGTAAAAGCGATATAAATACTGTTCGTTTTCTCACACAAACCGCTCGTTTCATGTCTTATGCCATCAATGTGTACTTACATTTACGAGTCATTAAATCATGTTTAATTTGGACTTCTCTGTGCATGCTCTTTGAGGTGGACCCCATAGACCTCCATGACAGACAAGAACGATTTGACCAAAAAATATAAAAAAATGTAATACTGTGGAAAGTTACATCTTGGATGCCCTTGAGGTAAGCTAAAACATACCAGAAATTAATTTCAAAGTAAACTATACCTATAAAATAATACTTTCGGTCAATGGCAGCAATGCAGTCAAAAATGCACATATAATGATCTCTGAACTATTCAGTTGACCGATGTATCAAGCAACCAGATCCATTCAGCTATCATCAATTTATTGATCACTCAATCTATATGTCTGTCATCCATCCATCCATCCGTCCATCTATCACAGTATAATAGTGTATGTTATTTATGGTTGCATTACTCACTGCAGGGGTCTGATTGGTGAAGGTGTGCAGGTCTCTTAGGTTACTCTTCACCAGTTTCCTCACACTCTTCAGCTGAGAACTCAGGTTCTGATTGGCTGCATATGCACAAAGGACCCCTGCCCTGATGAATAAACAACACAAAACATATCAGGCCAGAAAAGGAAAAATGGGACCATAATATGTAAAAAAACATGTTCCCCTCAATGTCAATAGTTGTCAATAGCCGTAACTCTCTGGAGTGCCAGTAGGGGGCAGCACTACAGCACAATTACAAGATGCATCTTCCTCACAGCTGGGTGAGGATACTTCTGTTTGGATGCTTTAGTTGGCTCGCTTTGGGAATGTTCTCTTACTCTTGCATAGTTTTATTGAGAACAGTATGAGGCAACATCATACTGCTGCAGGTCTATACAGGAAGACAGAACTTTTGTTATGTAACTCAAGAATAAATCCAAAGAAACCTTCGCCTGACACAGCTGGCAAAGCATTTCAAACAAACAAGGGTGACTGTGAGCTCTCCTTAATTAGACTAGAGAGACACTTCAAGGAAAAAACAGCCCTCTGTTAGTACCTATTCATGATTCACACATGTTAATTGGTCTTTCTTCATTTGGTGTGCTCATGGCTACTGTGGGAGCAGCCGAACATTGGCAGCACCGTCTTCTATCATGCTAGGCTTTCACTGCAGTCTGGGACAAAAGCCATGATTGACTTATGCAACAATGGCGCAAACAGGAAGGCCTTTTATCATGTTGCATCAAAATGTGTGAATCACTCTTTTGGTTTTGTGCATTAATGCATGTACCATACAAAGATGAGTCTGTGGGTGCTGCTGCTGCGTATGAAGAGTATCAATGCATCAACACATTCATGATATGCTCCTTAGGTCACTTTTTCAAAACTCTTCACACAGTGATCACAACAGCAGTCTATATGGGCTAAACTGTGCATCATTTATCACTACTTTGACACAAAATGCATTTGAATAATTACATATTTCAAATTACATCAATTATTTTCTCACTTAGAGACACAAACACGGCAAAAACACAATCGACACACTCTTTTCAAAGACTAAACGTAAGTTCAAAACCTAGCATTTCATTTCTACAGTAATACCATATTTAAACATATTCTTAAATCTAAAACAATTAGACATCAATTAGATTGTTGAACACCTACACAGGTATTAGTTTTCAATTTCATTAGCGATTATACAAAAGGAGCAACCTGGGAATAATTTTGTACTGTAACTTTAAACATGGACAATGTAACATATACTTCAGTGTATTTTAAATAGTGTCATTATTGTTTTGTAAAGAAAAGAGTACAAAAGAAAATATTGTATAATGCTACCCATTTTTAGGTCGCTGCTTTATAAGTTTTTATTGAATTGTAATTTAAATACATTCTTATGGTTACATTGCTTACTTTAGTAGATTACATCAAATTTAACATTTTATTTAATATTCAACATTAATATTGATCTGCCTGAATTGACACTATTATTCAAGAACTGAAGCATCATGGTTTATATATATATATATATATATATATATATATATATATATATGTGTATGTATATATATATATATATATATATATATATATATATATATATATATGTATATATATATATATATATATATATATATATATATATATGTATGTATATATATATATATATGTATATATGTATATGTATATATATATGTATATATGTATATATATATATGTATATATATATATATGTATATATATATATATATATATATATATATATATATATGCATATGTATATATATATATATGTGTATGATGTATATGTATATGTATATGTATATATATATATATATATATATATATATATATATATATATATATATATATATATATATATATATATATATATATATATATATATATATATATATATATATAAACTAAATTAATAACTACATTTTCTGAAAACAAAAATTAAACATCACTGAACTTAGTTAAGAAGGACTGTGACGCTAATTTCTTCTGGAAACAAACTTTTTTGAATTATTTTCCTGTTATCTCAACAATCTGTATTGTAAAAAGCTGCTATATAAATAAATGTGACTTGACTTGAGATTCAATAGACACACAACCGAGGAATTTCATTAGAACAATAAGCAAACTGGCCAAATTTTAAGATGTGAAATCACTTAATTGTGATGAAATGTTGTGCTTTATATGCAGATATGTGCTATATACAGTACATAGCAGAATGATCTCAGGGCGGGAAACAGACCACAGACTGAAATGGGTGGCTGGCTACAAAGCACCATTGTTTTCCTCTTTCTCACCCCTTATTCCCCATGTCCTCCTCTCTCTGTCTTCACTGTGTGTTGGTAAGCTGCTATTTGCTCTGTTCTGTAAGGTCAGGGAAAACATAGCAGGCAATGAACAAAGAGGCTTTGAAGATGGCGAAATGCATTCCACATAGAGGGCGAATGAGATGGCCCAAAACTCTACAGGGAAACAGCAAAGAGAAGACTTTGGATCTAAATTTCTGGTTTAAAAAAGTGAATTTTTTTATCTTTTAAATATAAAATAATATACATACATACATGTGTCGACAACAAGTCACATAGATAGATATCTGAGATAGTACCAAAAAAAGTTAGTTTAAATAGTTTTTAAACTATTGTGTGGTTAACTACACCTTTAATGATTTTTCACCAATCCATATTCCTCATTTAATCTTTACTTTAAAGATGGCTCTGAGCTCACTTTGGCATCATGGTAAAAATAGACTTTATAACTTGGGTTGGTTCAGTGCACTGAAGAATGTCTCCATAGACTAATGGAGGCAGGAATCACGTTACTTCCACAATGATTGCTGTATTCATCCAGACTGGACCCTGGGGCAGGTCCCACAGCTCCCCTGTCTATAAATGCCTCTTAAGGGGGTTTGAGGAGCAGGGTGGGGGTGAGAACCTCCTTGACTGCCTCTTTAAACAGAAGATGACCCACCGGGTTTAATTTCGCCCTGCCGTGAAGGCGTTCCAGGTCTACCTGTTGGTTCCTCAGTGCTCAACAGACCTGTAATGCGATCGGCACACCACAGCAACACCCCCAAGCTACTGACCCAGACAAAGACAGCCACTGTCGAATGGAAAATGAGGGTCAGACGTTTATTTTGGAAGGCTGGACGGAAAGGATGTTATGTACTGAAATACCATGACTGCTAAATTAAACACTAGAACCAATCAAAAGTTTGGACACCTTAGTTATATTACGGTATGTCATTTCAGTCAAACAACTGGAAATGGATGAATTGCACTGGATAAACAGGCAACAAGTGTGTCCAGCATACATGGGAACCTCTAAATAGTTAAAAAGCATTTCCGGATACACCTGGGAGATCCTAAAATGTAATGTAAATGAATTAATAAAGCAAAAAAATATAATATTTTATTGTTGATGACTAGTATTATAATATAAAATGAGTCCAAACTTTTGGCCAGAAGATGCAAATGTTTGAAATGTTCCTTTAAAGGTTCCCACAAGTTTTATATTGAATATGTTTGTGGAAATGGAAGTGGCAAGCCCCATGCGTACAGTGAAAGTAGGCCAGATCTGGCGGGTAATTGAAGTGTGAGACAATCATTTCTCTTTTCCATTCAAGTGTAGGACAGAAGGAGGACACATGATTATCCACACAAACAAAAGCATTCTCTCTCCATTCTGTGCTACCAAAATACTGTGGGCGTTTTCTTTCAGCTGAATATTACAGCTAAAATACTTATTATTCATGATCATAACTGACAGAAGAAACTCTCACAACGACTGATTTTCATTTGTATTCGGTGGACTGATGACGGTAATATCTGATGATGTATCTATTTAAAGGCTGCTTTTTAAAGCAATCACAACCCTGTAAATTTACTGACGAAAGTCAACAGCACAGCTATGTGTCAAGGAGATCTGTACTACACACGCACGCAGAGTCACATCAGGACATATTGTCACCATAACCATGGTTTCTCTCTCAAACACATTCATGCATATTGCTAACCAGATATAGACAATCCTCAGGCACTAGTCACCCTAAATCAGGGTTTCTAAAATGTATTTACACCAAGGACCCCTTTCATAACTTTACGAGGATCTCACAATAAGCCAGTGGGATTTCAATTTCCCAATTCTAACTATAGTATCACAGTAGTCAAAATGCCGAAGAGAGGTCCACCAATCAGAGTAGTCGCTGTTACTATAGAAACTGAGAATGATATCATGAAATCAGACTCCCCAACACTCAACTTTGCAGTCATGTGTGTATGTAGGTATGTTAAGATTTTGCAGTATTGTACTGACAGCTCATGACTTAAAATCTGTAGTTATCTTCATTTCTCAACTACTACGGCTGGTGTGGTAAAACAACTATGTATCACACGAAATACGTTCTCAGGAAACTATTTTGCAAATCGCAATTACGTTACATGCCAACATATAAGCAGTGCTATTACGTTGGTCCATAACCTAATACTATTGCAGTGCTATTACGTTTATCCTGAACATAATACATCCAAAGCAGGTTTCTTTACTATTTATGCATAATCGTGGCATTAAAGTTTTGACTCTATTGCATTCAACTGTCTTATCAATTAAGTTTTCATTCGCATTTATTAATATAATAGGCCAACGTTACTCATAAATATATTTACACAAAAGCATTTTCTCCAATAAAACACAACATACTGATACATTCACAAAAAACATACATTTTATTAGCTTGATGTAAACCAAATCCTAGAATCCATACGTTGTTTGCAAGAAACAGATCCAAATTCAGCCTTTTATCCAGTGATCTTCTTCTTCATTTCTCAGCAGCGACCGCAAACGTCAAATCCGCGCTGGTGATGAATTCAAATTCGAAAAATGCGCCTTCAAGAAGCGTTACGACATGTTTTACGGCAGTGATATCAAACGCTCATTGGCTCTCACCTGCTTCGTCACAGATTGCGACATGCCGTGTTTCAGTCGGTTTAGTACATTTGAAATGGAGAAGAGCGCGCCTTTCAGAGAGCGAACCAAAATCAGATTAACATTTTCATGGATTAACGTTAATAACTTTAATTCTGATCTGTAACTCATACACAACTACTATAACACTGCCAGAGGACTGCGACTGCAACGCATCATCATGTGAACGACGTTTGGTAATGTTAACGTTACCGGTTTTGACATGATTTTCTCAATAAATAAATTATTGTTAAATTTTTATATTCTGTATAAAATGAATATGTTTAGGTAAAAACTTAATAATGTTACATTTAAATGTTGCAAATACGTCCATGTTATACGTTTTAGCATCTATCCAAACGTATAAAACGTACGTTTTATATATTTGAAAATTACGTATTAGTATCTACGTATTAACAATGAGACATATTAGGTTACTGGACCAACGTAATAGCACTGCTTTTATGTTGGCATGTAACGTAATTGCGATTTGCAAAATAGTTTCCTCAGAACGTATTTCGTGTGATACAGGGTTGGGTAAACAATACGCACAAACTTGAATATTCGCTAGAGATGCAAACACAAAAGACGATAATGAACCCTGAACGGAGAGTCTAATTAAGGCTGAAAGGCTGTCTCTGATCACACACACACATGCAAAAAAGTAAAAATACAAGCACTTACACATATGTGCCTACAACGATTAATTACCAAGACTGAATCAAGCTCTATCAAGCATTATAACATTTCAAGGATGAGCAAATCGAAAACAGGCAAAACTGACATTTAACAGCACAAATACTGTGTAAATGTAGCTTTTTTATGATTAAACGTGGGTGGTTTAATGAATGAATGTGTGAGTATTGCACAGCCCAGCTGCACTATGGATGTCATGTGGGTTTGCAGGCTCTACTGTATTGAATTTGACAGGCCGTCTCTCCAAGCTGAGCCCCGGGGTTGGCAGGGGAGCAGTGACCTCCAGTGCCCTAAGCATAACACTCCTTCTGAGTAGCAGCCGGGTTTCTGCTCTATATCCAATCACAGCTAAGGAACAGTCAGCCGAGAAGTCCCTCACGCATAGAGCGCCACACAAAAATGACAAATCACAAATTAGACCACTTTAATATCGCAATGGTTTCTACTAGATAGCAACAAGATTAAACTGAGAGCAAATTGAAATATTTGCTTCAGATTTTCCTCAGATTGTCCCGCAGTAAGCTTACATATGACTTCCCTAGGCACAGTCTCCAAAACCAAGAGATTTCAAAGTCAAAATCAAATATTTCTCATCTAATTGTTCCAAAAAAAAACAATTATTTGAGTTTAGAGTCCCTAGTTTAATTCCCCTAATATAAGGAATTTCAGGAAACATCTGAGGAAAAAGTTGATCCCTTAAGTCTCATTGGCTTTAAAATTCAATTCTGTGAATATGTGTGACTTTACATATAGCACCCGCTTAAAGTTTATTAATGTAATGAATAAATCTGCCAATTTAAATGTATATGTAAACCCTGATGTCTTATCCACGTCAATGCAAAATCAAATGTATGATCCACGTTTTGTTAAACTATTACTTTGATTTAGGACCGTTTAAATATAAATGCACATACATAATTAAATAAATATATAATAAAAGCAGAATGCAAAAGCATCAAAGTGTATCATTATGTTTTAAAGAGCAGCCTTTCTCAGAATGAGGACACAATTTATGAGAGCGGTCATTTGTAAATAACAGCAATAGCATCTATTTTTAACATAATGGCACATGCAGTATACATAAGACAAGCTTTGATTCTTCAGAAAAAAAAATATTACTGACTCAACTCTCAGCTTGGAGAGATGGCCTGTCAAATTCAGTACAGTAGAGCCTGCGAACCCACATGACATCCATAGTGCAGCTGGGCTGTGCAATACTCACACATTTATTCATTAAACCACCCCGTTTAATCACAGAAAAGCTACATGTTTTATATATCACTACCATTCAAAAGGTTTGAGTTAGTAATTTTTTTTTAAAGTACGTATTCAGAAGGGACAAATTAAATTGATCAAAAGTGACAGTAAAACCATTAATCGCGTTAATTAATTTCCATTTCAAATAAAATGTGTCACACATTTTATAAACTTTCTATAAAATGTGTCACAGTTTCAACAAAAATAATTAGCAGCACAACTGTTTTCAACATTGATAATAATAAATGTTTCTTTAGCAGCAATTCAGCATATTAGAAAGATTTCTGAAGAATCATGTGACACTGAAGAATAAAGTAATGATGTATTATCATTAATAATGACAATATTACTGACAATATTTTGTACTGTATTTTTGGTGAGCATAAGAAACTTCTTTCAGAAACATGAAAAAAAAATCTTACTAGCTTTACTAATTAGCTCGAGAAATGACATCAAATGATCTTTCACTACTTGCAGCCATCTGTCAGTGATACAAAAAGTCTAGAAAACTGTAAAGTAAATTACTAAAAATACAAGTACTAAATGCCTAAAGCTGTTATTTAGCCTGACCATCACACCATTGTGTACATGACTGGGCTAACAGTGTCCCTAAGATATACTGTTTATCTCTAAAAAGTAAGATAAGCACTAATGATGAATTTTCTTGTCATAATTGGGTCACTTTTTTAATTATTCATCAAGCCTACATTACGCCCAATGTTTCAAAAGAAAACCGCAGAGTACTCAGAAAGCGGCCAGAGTTCATCAAGCAATTACAATCAAATTTCTTTGGAAACTATAAAGGGCAAGATGGGTCAACAAAACTCCAGGTTTCACACCATTACTAAGTCAAACACTATTCGTATTCATAACCTACACCCCCGGAGATGCTTCAAACTTAAGAACATTTCCATAATCTCTCTTTGAGAGTCCTCTTAGGATGATCACATAATATCTGATTTTCAGTTAAACTTCCAACCTAGAGACTGGGTGGAGCCTGTCTTACTTTTAAACAAGATTGACCCTGAAGAGAGCAGTGTGTAAGGTAGCCCCAGTTAGGGCTTAATCAAAATCATGAAGGTTGAAATCCAGTTTTTGCATGAGGAGACATGCCCATCTCCAGGTAGCCAGGCATGTGCTATGGAATCTTTAATAAAGAGCCAGCCAGCTGAATCCATAAAGCAAAGGCACATCAAACACTCTATTCTGTGTGCCGTTGCTATCCTGGAGTTCCCGCTATTGTGCGATCCTGCTGTATTTCTTTCTGTAGTGTACACTCGTCTACAATATGCTTTTGGGAACATGGCGACTTTAGGACAGGGAGATTAACAGCAAGCTCAAAAGTATCCATGCTGAGGTCTTTGATTGAACTTCTCAGCTTTTGAATTTGCACACCGAGTCCAACATTTTTGCACATTAAAAATTAAATACAACCTCGCGTTGTGTCAATCACGTTTACACACTGCCTCCGAAACTTTAGTCTGTCCTAATTTTTTTTTATTTGGATCGGGTTTGTTTTTCTGTGTTTTTCACATTCGTAGCAAGCATTTCGAGAGGTGTCTTGACAACTCAGAATTACTGAATGACGAATACATTAAACGCATACGAAAATTAAAGACTTAGTGTGCAAGGACCTTTAAGGCCTGTTTACACCGGGACGAATTTCGCGTCCGTTATTGCCGACGTTTAACACCTCATGACTAAACAAAGGGCACCAATATGAGTGTGCACACGACGCGTAAAAATGCCATGTGTAAAAGCGTCATTTAAAAAAAAAATGCCTCGGGTTAGTTTTTTTAGTTTGACGAGCTGCGTCAAAAACTATCCGACCAATGAGATTGGCGCTTTTGCTCACATGTTTGAAGCTCCTGAAGTTACAGTAAAACACAACTTGGGGGCGCTCAAAAACAAAACGGTCTTGCCGAGCACACAAATGCAACGGCGAAGAAGATATAGGCCAAGTATACTATCTACACAATCAGGTAGAAATAAGATGAGGAAGATGCAAGGCAAGATGAATGTAGAGCTGCTGTTCTCGTTGGTGTTAGAACATAAAGAACTATATGACAAATGCGACAGGGACCTTTGGAACATCCTTTGCCTTTTTGTGCATATGACACCTTAAAATACCGTCTATGTAGGCATCACACTAGGTTTGGAAATGGAAACTTACCATGTTAAATGTTAGGCATGCAATCGGCACCTGCGCATTCAGACAAACACAAAAAACTTACGTGATAATGAAGGTGGTTGTGAGTAACAGTGTGGTCAGCAGTCCTCTAAGGCAGTCGGCGTTCTTCCGCTGTCTCTGGTGCATCTCTCCTCCGCAATTATCACAGCAGCGGCACAAACAAAAGAGAAGCCCCACCAGCGGCAGCAGCACGGTGAACAGCAGGCCCAGAGCCGCACACACCACAAAACCGATCTCATAATAAATCACCTGCACACAACACAAAGTTTCATAGATTAGAATTTCTTAAATGTTCAATAAATGCAAACAAATTGAGTTATAATTTGAGATAGTTTCCTCAATGCAGTATAAGCCTGATCCACAATGGATTTCAGGAAAATAAATCTCAGTTAAGTCTTGACTTGCATTCAGGAAGACATCTAAGTTATTTAGGTTTACATTTTCGGGTTAGTTCATCCACTACTAAAAGGAAGGAAAGAGTGTCATGTGTGTATGTTTTAGAACTACAATTACAGTAAATGAGTACTTCATATAGAGGCATATATTATTATATTATAATGTTATTGTTATTATTATAATTATGTTAAACCTAACTTTAAAAAGGAAGATCAAGATATATTTAACAAGATACAAAATATTTTCACGGTACATCATTTAAAAAAAGACAAGCAAAACATTTGCTGGAGGAAACTTTTTTCCAAGTGAAGCACATATCATTGTCTCAAAAGCCTTCCAAGGAAACTGCATTTCAAATGAAGGATATTAAACCATGCAAAATGTCCATACTGCATGTAACATGATTGTATAATGTTAAACATTTTATCCATATGCTGCCATTGAATCTCGTTTGCATCGTCCAAGGCATTATGGACACTTCTGAATGAGCAGGGCTCTCCTCAGGCTAGTCTGCGGATAAAGCTTAATCCGCTGAATAAACCAGAGGCTTTGTCTGTCACCAAGAACCCTTGCTTCTCCTCAAGTGTAGAGCCTTTCCATATTTAAAATTCTCTAAAAGTGGTTTTAAAAGCTCATTTTCCATCATGCCTATGTGGGTAAGAACTGAAAGTCTTGCTGTAATTTACAGAAAAGCTTAGCAGCTAAGACTATCAAGGGGGAATTCATACATATAGCATAACACCTATAGGGCATGTGGATACTGACAGTTCTACTCTCCCTCTGCTGCACTTCAGCTAGGCTAAAACATCTCAGTTAAGGATGGTAACCCTTGTTGCCCGAGTAGGAAACGGAGCGTGAGTCAGAAGTGATTCTGCCAAATGGGATTCGCTTGCAGAGCCTATCTACTTCGAGTGAAATAAAACGAGACAGTGCATATAATACAATTACACCAGCTGCTGTGCATCGCGGCGCGGGCATTTAACAATCAGCAGCATTCACATCATTGTTTTTCCACAGAGGAGCCGGACCTGTGACTCTTCCGTACAGCGGAAGCTCAGCAACTGTGGCGAGGGGACTCAGCGTCCCGTTCCCTGACCGGGGAACGAGGGTTACCATGCGCAACCTAGACGTTCCCTTTCGTCAGATCACTCCAACGTGAGTCAGAAGTGATTCTGTACGAATATGGGTCTCTACCAAAACGCCGTTCCAGCGCTCCGCTTGATCCTCCTGGTCTGACCGAGTGTTGGGCAGAAGCAGGAGCTCTAAGCAGAGAATGGTCGAGGTCCGTCGCTGAGGGGTTATTCCTGCATAACCCCTGCGTCGAAACTAACCTAGTGCAATTTCTTGAGCGCCTTGGCCTGGTAGGCCTGCAGGAGCGCCATGGCATGCAGGGCAGAAGCAGCTTCCCCACAAGCTGACTAAGCCTTGTCCGCGAGAACGGACATGACCGGGAGGCGCGCCAGGAGGTAGCGGTCTTGGAACACAGCTGCATCGCCACAGACTGCTCCACCGGGGGGATCTCCACGTAACCTTTTATTGCTTTGCCATAGAGGGTAGTGAGGGAGGAAGAGGCACCAGAAGGGTTTCGGGCAGAAAAAGGTGCCTTCCATGTTCTGGTAACCTTCCTCATGCACTTCCGGGAAGAAGGGCACTGGGGCGGGGCACTGAAACCAGCACGGGCCACCACGAGATACCATTGTCCAGATGCAAAGGTTCGGGACACGGTGTAGGGTTCCACTCAAGCCTGCCCGGGAAAGCATAGCCGTGAGCTCTGGGTCTGACTCGGACAATGCTAGGACACCGGAGGCAGCGCAGCCAAGTCATCATCCCCAGAGGACATTAGCTCATTCTCCGATGCAGCGACCCGACATTTGATCATCAGGTGGAGCTCCAAAAGAAATGACTGGGGCCCAGCGCTCTCTTGTACCCCTTTTCCACCCAAAAGAACTGGTTCAGGAACTGGTGCTGGTTCAAAGTTGGTTTGGAGTTGGTTCAACTTGCGAACCCGTTCAGAACCTGTTTGTTTTTCCACTGACTAGAGCACCCAGGGAACGACGTCGTTACGTCACTGTGTACGTCGCTAGAAACGCTTGCAGGTACATTGCTTTGGGATTATCTCTAACTCGTGTAAGTTACCAAGAAAACTTTAAAAACAATTGAAATATGTTAGTCTTTTAATCTTTTCGTTTGATATGTAATCTTTTCTGATAAGTTATGTACCCCTGTCTTGTGTCTTTTTTTCTTTCCATTCGTGACTGTTTTCTTCTTTGCTTATGTTTAAAAAAATTAAAAATAAAATAAAAATGCTTGCGTGTTTCTGCAGTTTCTCCTGGCTTTGCGATGGTCAGAAAATATGTTTAGAACGCATCTAAACCCGCCCCAGCCCCCGACGTAAGCATGACGTGATGAAAGAACGGTTCTAGTCCAGCAAAGAGTTGGTGCCACTTTGGAACCAGTTTTCCAGCCGCGAACCGGTTCTTTGGCTGTCGAAACACAAAGAACTGGTTCGCGTGCAGGCACCGGCTCCAAACCAGCTCTCAAAATGCTTTGGTGGAAAAGGGGCTTTGGAGGCTCCCGGGAAGCATTATAGAGGTGTGAGGGGCCCAAGAGTCTGGCATGGCGGGGTTGCCTCTCACTGTGATCCTCAGGTCATCAAGGGTATAAACCAAAGTAGGCTTCTTCTGCTGGGCAGAATAAGCGCCGCGATGGTCATGTTTCCGCAATGAGAACATGAGTCATCCATGAGCACCATTCTCAGCGTGCCTATAGCCCAAGCACATGATACAGCGTACCATGCCAGTCAGCCGGAGTCAAACATTGACCGCATCCAGAAACACACAATCTGAATGATATTTTGAAAAAGACAGGTGTTGAGGTGCTCTGAGGTGTTGATCCATACAGGGAATAGTGCTATCATGTGTGAGCACTCACTCTCAGTGTCACACCCACCGAACCAACAAAGCTGTGAAAACAGTTGTTTTTGCTCTCAACGGTTGACACGGAGAGATCACGACCACCGCTGTTCGCGCCGTCACACCAACACCACACACAGAGGCTTCTTCGTAGAGACTCGATCAACACAGTGTAGAAATCTTGCAGGTGACAGGTATAGCATTCACCGTCTGGCTCCCAAGCGAAAGACAAAGATGCGAACACACCTGTTGCTTGTTACTCGCGCCACAATGCACAACAGCTGGTGCAATTATCGCATGCCAATATGCATTGGCTCGTTTTATTTCACTCGAAGAAGATAGGCTCTCGCAAGTGATCCCCATTCATCAGAATCACTTCTGCCTCACGTTGTAGTGATCTGACGAAGGGTACCTGCCGACAGCAAGAGGAAATGTCTGTGTACCTGTGATTATCTTACCAATTACGCAGAGATGAATGGAGACATTTAATACCTGTGATTTTAATATAGGATGGCCGAGAAAAGTTCGAATGAATTGAATTATATATATATTCCAGTTTTAAAACTGTATTAAAAGTGTGTAATGTTGATTTTGAGCTGAGGTGTAGCAGTTAGTGCATAGATATGTGGTTCTAAGGCAGTCGATAATGTCATGATCCCAGCCTGTGTTCCCCTGTCTTGAGTGAGGACTTTTGTGTTATTTCCTGTCTTGTGCCATGTGTTGTAGTTTTCCCCAGATGTGGCTTGTAAGTTCCCTTGGTTACACTTGTGTGTTCCCATGACAAATTAACCACTCCCCCTTGTTATCGTGTTTACCTCGTTTTCCCTTTGTGTATACCCCAGTGTTTCTTTTGTTTTGTTCCTTGTGTAACGTTGCCAATACGGTTGTATCGTGTGTGTTTGTTTTGGCTTCTTGTTCATGTGCCTGCTGGATTTATCTCATTCCTTGTCTAGAGTTATTTCAGTTGTCCTGTTTTAATAAATGTTTGCTGCTCTTGGATACAATGCCTTCTTGTCTGCAGCAGCCACGTTAAAGATAAATTGAATTCAACTTGCAGCATCTTAGAAGAAAAATGTTATAATATGCTGCTTTCTTTATAGATTAGGAGTCTTTTATCATAAATAATGGAGGCATCAGCACTCTATAGTGTGAGCATTTGCGACCAAACAGAGGTGTTTGCAAACTTTAAAATGTATTTAGGAGCATGTATGAATGGAAAAAAAAGTCCCAGCAGGTTCTTAGTTTAAATGAAATTTAACATCATAAAAAAAACTTAAATGGAAAAAAAAAATATTATAACCTGAAAACTGATTATATTAACTGGTATTTAATTTTTGGGCATTATTATTTTTTTTTAGCACACTAAACGATATCTGGCATTTAATTAAACGTAAACACCTCCTGTCAAAAGAAGGAAAGACAAAAAATTATATATTTAAGTCGTATTAAATACAAAATAACACATTAAATGCAAAATATAATTTTGTACATTTAACACATAAATAATTCCAAAATTATTAAATACAGTTTGAAGTAGAAATATTCAACATCTAGTGTGCCTTTTGTAGAAATGAAATATTTTTTGTTTGCAAATCATTTGCTATTCCATTAAATGGAATATTAAACAGCTCTAATTTGTTTTTCTTTAATTTGGGTGTCATAATTCCTCCTTCCCTAACTTCCGGTCTCCTTACTATTGTTCCCTTTACTTTACATAACATTAAAAACATAAATGCCAGAAATATAGTTCTGCTTCTGTACATAAATACCTGCAGTGTTATTGATGATGACATGACAACAGTTTTGTTGTCAATGTCCCAATGTGTAGTGAGCCAGGGTCCTTACTGTCCTTACCAGTGCCGGAATATGTGTACACAATATAGTGATTCAGGAGCTAGGAAGCTATGGGAGCTGATTGAGACTATGTCTATTAAAATGCTGCGTTATGAATGAGACAATCACAATCAAAAATAGACCAGAAAGTTACATTAAAACAAACTTGTAAACAGCACGAGTACAGGGCTGGGTACTGTAAGGGTTAGGAGGAACTAAGGAATGAGGGTGGTCAGTTAGACTTGGGTCCGGTTTGGCCCTTGACACGACTAGCAGGACACACACATTACCTGTAGCGTCAGAACAATGTTTTCTGGCTGGGAGGTGCCAGATGATGAGGCATGCAGAACAGCAAAAATAGAAAAAAAAATACAGAACAGATGGTAAGCCAAATCAAATAAACAGTCAAACAAATAAGCAAATAAAATCACTTAAGGACCAGGAAGAACACTGTAATGGTAACCAGACCCATTTTGACAGTCCCAGGGATTGAGTGAATCATGGATTTGACAGACAGTTGCATCCATATCCTGCTTTCCATATTCTTAAGTGTTACAAGAGCAAAAAAGCAAAAGTGAAGTATGATAGGTTAATTGGCTGATGTTTGGCAATTTTGAGATTGTTCTTCAGCCTTATACAATGCGACTAAATACTTCTGTAAACACATGCTCATTTAAATTTAAAGCCAAATTAATAATACATTTGAATTGATTACCCTTGAATAAAATCAATTACTCTTGAATAACCCTAAAAATAAAATAATATAAAAAATACATCTTCAGTGTCGGATGATCCTTCAGAAATCATTGTGTTTTCAATCAGTGATTTAAAATTAAAGTGCCCTTGCTGAATATGTGTAAATAAATAAAAACTTAAATGATAGCCATTATAAAATACTACAACTGTAACATAATATAACATAATATAGGCTGAGAAATACTGTAAATGTGGTAAATTAAAGCACTTTGAGCACTATAATTGGGCTGTGCATTCTCAGGGATCATATTTCCTCTCAACAACACAGGAAATGTTGGTGAAACTGACTCATTAAGTTTTGCCCCATATGTTTGTTTGGTCCCAAGAGTTGGATGCTGAAACTTCAAAGCAAGAGCTGTTGTTTAATTAAACTCATTTTCGTTATTAAAAAGCAACAAATTGTTTCTTCCTCTATTTACTACAGGCCATAATGCCAAAAGCAATTAACAGCTCTTCCAGAATAAGAGCATAACAGGGCAAAGCTCGCTCCGTGGCTTTCATACTCAATTAAAATATTGTTTCATAATAGATACGTTGAGACCATGTCCCCACATCTCAACTGCGGTGGCGGAGCACGTAATGGCATTGAGGTTCAGGTAGGCACAGTCACATGCACATACCTTCTGGTACTCGGATTGTATGGCTCCGAATTTATCCTTCGCCACTCTGATGACGAGATCTGTAATGACAGGGAAAACAAAGTCAGCATGCTTCGGCCTCGTTTCAGTGCCACCACGTCAGAACAGGTTACGTAATGTTATTCAGCATCCAGATGAAAAAAACACCAACAACGAGCCTACTGTGGATGAACGTTTCACCAAGTACTAGCCCCCAGCTGCCCCAGTGCCACAATCTTGAGAGAAAATATTAGCTGTCTCTCATACAAACTGACATCACAAATTGTCCTCTGGGAGCATCTGAGTTTTGTATGACTGTGCTGATAAAATTTTGCATTATAATGCATTAAACATTTAGATTACAAGCAAAAGCAATGACAAATCATATTCAAATTACAGTATGAGAAGAAAACATGCAGTGCAATCTGTGCAATGCATCCACAAAGTACAGGGGAAGTGACAGACCACTTGTACAAAACAAATGAATAGGAGAAATCTTAACACATAGTAGGTCAACTGTAAAAACACAAACTTTTAGATTGTATTTTGCAGATTTCGTTTTCTCCATTTAAAGGGACATTCCATCCATTTGCATTAAGCTTTCCATTGTTAGAAACCCAGTTTTACTATTGAATGGTTCGTGCAACACTCATTTTCCCCTGAGACGGAGAAATCTGCTATTTACCTTTTTTCACTTCCTCCTACAATGACGCAAAAATCATCATTTTACGTCATTGTAGGGAGTAAGAGGGAGGAATTTCTGTAAATATTACAAGCACTAGATCCCGCCCTTTTAAACCCGCCCATAGGGGGTAGGACCTAATGTGCTAACAGACCAATCACAGATCAGTGCCAGTGCGTTGATTTCAGCGGCAGAAACTTTTTGAAAATATGCACGAAGATACTGAATACGCAGACGCCTATAATTGGGATTACACAGTGTCAGCCATGTTTTTTGGAAGCTAAGCTAGCAGGCTCTTGTTCTGTGGAGAAAGCCGAGTAGTAACTTCACGAGTTACCGTCCTCTTTTCCCGGACATGTCCGGCCTTTGATGTCGGAATTCTTTCTGCAGTTCGCCATGCATTGTTTACATGTAACGTAAACAATAAAGCTTTTGTACCTAACTGAATTTTGTATCTAACTGAATTCATTCTGATTGGTCAATCTGAATGTAGTGTTTACATGAACGCTAAACAAGTGATGTGAAGTGCTGCCAGTGGTTGATGATGTCCGTTTTAACATTGCCAAGATAAAATTTGCGCTCCTCCGTGAGATACGAGACCAGTAACTTGCGTCTCACAGGTGTCGCTCATAGTAATCACGTGCCGGCCTGGCATCGTTCTCCACACGGCCCTCACTCGTTCTGCTCGCCACAGTAAACATGATCGCAAAAGCCGAAATCTTTTGAGCGATCTCTAAACACATTTTGGGGCAGACTCATCACGGAGACTCACTAGTAGCCTAGTAATGTTGTTTAACTACTGCGCTGTTGCCGGAAGGCGTGGCCTGCGAAGCAAGTGCATTCTGGGAGTTGTTTCTTTCATCCACATAAGCCAAAAATTAGTGCTGGGCGGTAAACCAGTTCAAACCGAAAACCGGTTTATATTTTCGTGCACGATTTTAATTTTGAATAAACCGCCATACGGTTTAATTACACAACGTTCGGAACAACCGTTACGCTGCAGCGACCATCGAGTGCGCGACACTGTTTCAGACGGACCCTTTCCCATTGCACTACTAAGCACTGACGAGTGTAAACAAACAGCAGCGCTCTGTTACGTTACATGGACGATGGATGCTGAAGAATTAGTACAACATGACAGTGATGACACCGAAGAAGAACTTGTGCCAAAAAGAGGAGCCGGGTCTGTTGTTTGGAGGTTTTTTGTTTTCCAAAAATCCGACGTCGACCAGTTGGGCTAAAATTCTCCGCTGGGGAGAATGACCCGGCAACACAAGCAAATTGCTCCAGCGCCTTAGCCGCAAACATGTCTTGGAAATTCAAGAATGTATTAAATCAGCCGCGGATTCAGTTGCGGATTTAGCGCCTCCACATCAGCATGTAACACAGGGAAAGCTAAAGAAAGTCGAGCTAAATATTGTCTCCATTATACAGGATAATCCTGTGTGCCAAGTAAGTTAGCACTTTATATTTATTTTATGTTTGTTCTGGTTTCGAAGCATTACTTTTGAAGGAATAACTAATGCAAGTTGCATAATTTTGTTTTAATTTCTTTAATAGACCTTAAAAGCAATGCAAGACAAGATTTCCTTTTATATTTACTTGAATGCACGTAATGTTCCTGGATTTGTACTTGAACTAGCAAAAGTATTCCAAGTTTTTCTAATTGTGTTGTTTAAAATAAAAGTTCTGTATTTTGACTGCAGTTGTCTTTGCATTTTGATTCCTCACTTCATTAGAATCATGAATGGCTCTTATTCGTAAACAGCATAATTTTCTGGGGCCATGCAAACCTGTATTACTAGTGTGTAATTATTCTACAATATTCACTAATGACAGTAAAATAGACCATCCTAAGTCAATTTACTGCAGTAATTCCTCTCTTAACCAGTAGAAAATGCATTGAACACCTGACTATGCATAAAAAAAATAAATAAAAAAAAACAGAACCAAAAACGGAAAAACCGTTATGATTTTGAAAAAAACCGTGATATCAATTTTTGGTCAAACGCCCAGCACTACCAAAAATACATTTCTTCTACATAAATTACACATTTTTATGTACACATTCATCTTTCCAGAGGTCAAATGACTTTAGAGTATAGACAGGAGCTGTAGTATCACTCTCTACATTCTGAATGCTCAGGTTTTCCATTTCCCATTGCACCATAATCTATCAGACCAAATTACCTGGCTACAACTTCACAAACAAAAGAAGCAATGATGGCAAACATCCCAAAACACTGAATGGAACAGCCTCCAGTCCCATAGCTGTACGTACGACAATGAATCAGCACAGAGAGGGAGCATGTCACGCCATTACAATTTAGATAGTAGAATATCAACAATGCAATGTGATGTAATATTTGAGTGATACAGTAACTAAATTGGCCTTATAAAAATTAATGAATAAATACATTTTAAAAATGTCATCAAAATGGAATAATTTGTAGTGCCTCTTCTCATTTTACAGACACTCCCCTCAAACAACCTGTCAGAGAGCACTTCTGCTCACTCTGCAATCAATTCCCAGCGGAGAAATTAAATCTCATCCAACATTTCTTTTCTCATTAGAAGTCCTGTTTGATACAGAAATTCCACATTTGTAGTGGAACACATTTCTGTTAAGATTGAGTCTAAGCCTCAAAGTATTAAGTAAAGTGGGTTGAAAACATCATAAGAAATGAGTAAGAGACAGAGCAGTACATCCTCCATTTGGTGCATTGCAGGGATTTTCAGATCCAGAGTGCGAAGATGTCAGCAAAAGACTCCGAAGTATTCACGAAAGCTCGATTTGAAATGCTGGGGGCTCTGAACAAAACAAATATGTTTTGTAATAATCATCACTGTACAGCCGCCGTTTACAGTAGACAAGCTTGACAAGTCTTTTTTGTTGTTGTTGCATTAATATGGGTCTAATTGCCTTTATGCAGTTTTGTGCTGAAGGATTTTAGATTCAGTTCTTGTCATGAATGACATCCACAGAAAGCTGAGAATTAACTAACAACTGGCTCGTGAATTATAGTGCATAGTCGAATGTGGTAATTCAGCTAATTGGTAACTAATATTTTCTATTCCACCCAGATGCTTACTCAAGAACTACTATATACAGGTTCATAATTAAAATAAATAATGCATAGTGCCTATTAATTCTAAAGTGAAGGTAATGTTGTTCAAAGTCAGACAGAAGCAGTAATGTTTAGGGATCATAGCATGTGGCCATGAAAAAAAAAACATCACCAGTCACTGCATTAGCCTGTCTAGCTATATTTTGCCGGTACCCATAAGTCCCTGGTTAATTTGCATGACCTTAATTCAAGGAAAGAAATCTTCTTGAAAATCCCTTGGTACATCATTGGCTTACTTTTGCATCATACCCAACAATGAGGAATTAATTATACAGGAAGGAATGACTTTCTCAAAGAAATTTGAAACTCCTTAAATAAGTGGCTCCCAGTCATCATGTCTAACTTATTTTTACCTTTGAAATAACCCATGAAATAGCTTGATTAGCAGTTTTTGATACATTTCAGACTGAAACCTTAACACATTCACTCTCAGAAAAAAAGGTACAAAAGCAGTCACTGGGGCTGTACCTTTCAAAAGGTACACTTTTGTACCTAAAGGGTGCATATTGGTACCTTAGTGGTACATATTAGCACCTAAAAGCATTCTCATCCAAGGGCTTCATATAGTGACGCTTTAAATGTATTATTTAATTGTCATGCCAATGAAATATAATCAGGAAGTCTTGCAGGTAAAATCAGCTGATGGTTGCACATTTTTGTCTAAAATATCAGTAGGCTGTACTACAATATTTTATGTTGGTCAAGCATTTCATCAAAATTTACCAAGAAAAAACATTTTCATTTCATAGTGTCACCAGGCAGACAGAGAACGAGAGAGTTCAGTGGTCTGTAGGCAGATTGGATTGTGGGTAAGGAATCAGTGGGGCATAGTCCTCCAGCTGTCTCTTCCAGATAGCTACAATTCTCAGTAAAAGGAGAGGACAAAAATGACGAAAGAGTGCAGAGAGGAGAAAAAAAGATCAGTGTGTGGAGAGGTGGAACAGAAGCACGTCTCTTCTTATCCTTCACCGATCGATTGGAGCTGTCGCATACTGTACACACACTCACACAAACGGACAAGCAAATACACACTCAGAAATATACAGAAGCATATCATCCAGCCACTGCTCTAAAAACACCCTACAATCTCTTTGCATTTCCAAATGCTATCCACCAAGCCAGCTGACTTCTTCAGGGTGCATGCACTGACAGCGATTTGCAGTGACAAAGCAACTGGAAGTCATTTGTTTTCAATGAGAGAGGGCGATTTGAGGTGACATGACTAGCAGACACTGATGTGGATATGACAAGGTTAAGCAGATTTCAACTTTACGTGATGCACCTAATATAAATGCATTTAAACGTTTAAAAATGAATCTTGTCATGTGCTTTAATGTAATTGTAGCCACCTGAATAGCAACTTCTTAATGGCAACATTTTACTTAGCTTTACTGTGTCTACCCTCCATTAATCCCAACCGCAGCAGCTCTCAG
Source organism: Hybognathus amarus (assembly GCA_030378365.1). Taxonomy (NCBI): domain Eukaryota; kingdom Metazoa; phylum Chordata; class Actinopteri; order Cypriniformes; family Leuciscidae; genus Hybognathus; species Hybognathus amarus. Next base: position 407,164 of record JAQIUQ010000346.1, read on the forward strand.
TCAGCGTCCCGAAACTTCAAAAAGGCTAAACAAACTGTGCTGGCAGTTTCTCAGGCCCGTCTATTCTCATGGACCTCTGTGACTACATTTTCTCGTTCCTCTCTCTCTCTGACCTGGTTTTATTGGCTGTGCTTCCATTCATCTAAAAGGAAGTAAACAAGCTACAGGGCTCAGCGGTAAACAAAAGAGGGGCCAAAGGTGCCCAGTGACTCAAAATACCAGTGCACCGACACACACCTTGATGATTACTTGTGGTTTCCTGAGGTGATGATATACACCTCGTACCTTTGATTAATATGTAATACCATTCAAAAGTGGTCAGTATTTAGTTATATCAGTTAAATAAAAACAAAACAAACTCACTTTTTTTTAACGTTATTAACAATAAGAACTGTTTCCTGATTACCAAATGTGATGCTTTTTGAAGGATCATGTGACAGGTCATTGAAATATGAAAATTAAAATTACAGGTACATATTATGATTTTTTCGACCCTGTCCGTCAAAATGACAATGAGAAAGTCTAGCGTTGCTCTGAATGTAGTTTTGTACTTGCATATCATGTGGAGGAAAATGAACATCTGAGCATGTCTTCGCATGTACATGACTGTTTGTTCACCTATTGGTATGCAATGTATGCCGCAGTCGTCTTATGACACAAATCCCTGCACCTCATCATCACTTTTACTAGGCCATAATCAAGATGTTTGCTTCAGACTAATAGCTCCCTTTCTCTTTCTGTCTCTCTCTGTTAAGCTTGTTTAGTACTCTTTAGCAAGGAGTTAAATCTGTAAAAACTGTTTTTCCAGGACTTATCAGTTGGCCTCATCTATATATATATATATATATGTGTGTGTGTGTGTATATATATATATATATATATATATATATATATATATATATATATATATATATATATATATATATATATATATATATACACTCACCGGCCACTTTATTAGGTACACCTGTCCAACTGCTCGTTAACACTTAATTTCTAAGCAGCCAATCACATGGCGGCAACTTCAGTGCATTTAGGCATGTAGACATGGTCAAGACAATCTCCTGCAGTTCAAACCGAGCATCAGTATGGGGAAGAAAGGTGATTTGAGTGACTTTGAACGTGGCATGATTGTTGGTGCCAGAAGGGCTGGTCTGAGTATTTCAGAAACTGCTAATCTACTGGGATTTTCACGCACAACCATCTCTAGGGTTTACAGAGAATGGTCCAGAAAGAAAAAACATCCAGTGAGCGGCAGTTCTGTGGGCGGAAATGCCTTGTTGATGCCAGAGGTCAGAGGAGAATGGCCAGACTGGTTCGAGCTGATAGAAGGGCAACAGTGACTCAAATAACCACCCGTTACAACCAAGGTGGGCAGAAGAGCATCTCTGAACGCACAGTACGTCGAACTTTGAGGCAGATGGGCTACAGCAGCAGAAGACCACACCGGGTGCCACTCCTTTCAGCTAAGAACAGGAAACTGAGGCTACAATTTGCACAAGCTCATCGAAATTGGACAATAGAAGATTGGAAAAACGTTGCCTGGTCTGATGAGTCTCGATTTCTGCTGCGACATTCGGATGGTAGGGTCAGAATTTGGCGTCTACAACATGAAAGCATGGATCCATCCTGCCTTGTATCAACGGTTCAGGCTGGTGGTGGTGGTGTCATGGTGTGGGGAATATTTTCTTGGCACTCTTTGGGCCCCTTGGTACCAATTGAGCATCGTTGCAACGCCACAGCCTACCTGAGTATTGTTGCTGACCATGTCCATCCCTTTATGACCACAATGTACCCAACTTCTGATGGCTACTTTCAGCAGGATAATGCGCCATGTCATAAAGCTGGAATCATCTCAGACTGGTTTCTTGAACATGACAATGAGTTCGCTGTACTCAAATGGCCTCCACAGTCACCAGATCTCAATCCAATAGAGCATCTTTGGGATGTGGTGGAACGGGAGATCGCATCATGGATGTGCAGCCGACAAATCTGCGGCAACTGTGTGATGCCATCATGTCAATATGGACCAAACTCCCTGAGGAATGCTTCCAGCACCTTGTTGAATCTATGCCACAAAGAATTGAGGCAGTTCTGAAGGCAAAAGGGGTCCAACCCGTTACTAGCATGGGGTACCTAATAAAGTGGCCGGTGAGTGTATAAGCCTATAATATATTAAGAAAATATAATAATAAATGTAATATTTGTCAGTGGAACACAATAACAGATTATACATATCAAGCTAAAAGTAAAAATAAACTTTACTTAAAAGTACCAATGTGATTTGTACTTATTTTGAGTATCCTGAAGCCATGCGACAGCTCTGTGTCAGGAAAAGATTTTTTTTTTTGAGGTTTTATTAACATGCAACAGTGAGCGCACTATAGAGAAATAAGGAGGACAACGCAGCACATTTGAATTTCAGGATGTTCCTCTCACACTTTGAGAACCACTTAATTATAGATACATTTTTGCCCCGGATAAAATGGTGGCACTTTGTGGTACATCACAAAAACGTTTATTAATTCTACGGCACGCAACACATTCTTTCATCAGGGCAACCTTTTCTTTGATGCAGCCATTTTGTATCCATCCTCCACAGCACTCGTTCCTTCCTCCTCTCATCCTCCCAGCAGGACGCACTCTCACACCCACGACTTTGCTTTTGAGACGTTTCTCTGCTAGCGCAGAAGGAAAGAGACTTTCTCAGAAGTACGCTATGCCTTTTTTAAAGTTAAAAACCCCACCATATCTTCATAAATATTTCATCACGAAATCTCCTCAAGGTTGGCTGTGGAGATAAGCAGCCTTGAATACATTTGTAAGCCACATCACCTCACATTATCTTGACACGACCAGAGATGTGGAACTCTAAAGGTTTTTACATCTATTCATAACACCTAAGACTAGAATCTGTCAAGAGAAAGAAAGTGGTTACAAATGCCCTTTCAGGGCACAAGTCTTCTGAAATGTGCCAAGCAATCGGCTGAGATGACAATCTTGTGCCAAGAACATACTAAAAATTTTATATGCAAGTTCTGTTAATGTTTTAAATTATTATCTAGCTAAAGACAGCTAAATATGAACTAACTCTATTATTCGAAGACCATGCTTCAAAAACAAAAAACAGCAATTAGTAATCACTTTCAATTTAATTTAATTTAGAGGTCAGAGTGAAGTAACCCACAGCCAAAGTCCCTTTAAGGGGACATAACATAGAAACATGAAACATGAAATGTGCTGCTGAGCATGTGTGCAGGTAGGACGTCTTTTTGTAGCCCTCAGAACACGGCCTATGATTGGACAAACATTTTATGGTCCTACGACCTTCCAAATGACGACATAAATTCAGTATGAAGACATTTAGACCACTTAACTTAGGCCCTGTCCCATGGGGATCGTGCCGCCTTTAGTGCCTGTCTTTCTGACACAAAAACACGCCCGTCACGGAACGGCTTCAGTGGCGTAGATCTTAGAGCATGTAGTTTCATGAAAGAGCTCCCGATGGCCTGAACCCTAACGTTGAATCCGCCTTTTGCCGAACATATGAGATGTAAAATGTCTGAACTAACATGAAGGTCTCTCGCGTTATATTTTGCCAATGAACTAAAAAATGAAACCATGATATTGCTTTTTGCCTTCATAAAACAGCACAAGACTTCAAGAATAGGCAGTTTGTGCTGAGGATGTTTGTAGAAATGTGTGCACTTTGCTCACGCGAACATTCGGAGCAGTTTCTTCCTGTGAGCCAGAGACTGGAAAATCCCGTAGTGGATGTAATCTGAGTGTTAACGGGACGCTTGATGGTGCAGAGAGGAATTGGCTTTGACTTGAGTTTCCTGGTTTTGCCGTTCCGGGCCATTACAGGAGCTCAGACATCTGTCTCTTATGCCGATTTCGCTTAGGACATAGATGATAGGGATATTTTCACTAATTTGCGGTGAAACTAAGTTCGACCACGAAGTGGCTCAACTGGTGGATTTTATGAGATGAGACTTATCTTTCCAGGTATTTTGCCAACTGGCTCAACACTTATCGACTGAGAGATCGGGGGTTGTGGCGTGAGAGCATGAGAGATTAGCTGAGTCTGATTGATGCTGGTCGCTCATGTTGATGCCTGTGAGTTGGCAGCCCTGGAAGAAGTCTGCTGTGGGAGCTTGCTTCAGTTTGGGCTAGGGTTGGGTATAAACGTAGAATCGATATTAAATGGAACGGGACTAACTTTCGTTTTTCCTGGAATCGTTCAAAAGTTAAAATTCGATTCCTAGATTCGATATTCACAGTCCGCCGACTCGGAAGAAGAAACCGCTGAACAACACCAACGAAGAAGCGTCTACCGTAAGTGTTGGCATAACCACGTGAGTCAAACATGGAGGAGCTTATGTCGGTGGTCCAAAGTGTGGCTTCACTTTTCTAAAAATAACGAAATCTCTGCAAAATGCAAAATTGCGACAAAAGGAGTATTTGTGACAGAAGGAGTATTTCCTTCAAAAAGACCATTGGTTAGGCAAGGTTAGCTAAACTTTTTTGACCCTGCCTCTTAAAAGAATCAGGAATCGAGATCGTCTAGGTACCGAAATGGAAACAAGGAATCAGAATCGGAATCAGAACTCGATTTCAGAGTCAGACGATACCTAACCCTGGCTTTGGGCTTGCCAAAAGCGTGTCATATCAAAGGCATGCATTGCCCTCGCAAAGGGGGCACTCATCAGTAGCATCATTCTGAAACATAAAATGTCCAAAAGAGCACCCTACGGTATCAAGTACTTAATGAACACATGCAAGCAGCAGCCATTTGTAAATCACATAAGCACCAGAAATTGCATATGAAGTTTGTCATTGGGTACAGGGCCTTAGTGATCGCTATCAGAATGTGAATAGACTTTCAACCTTTCATACCAATAAAAGTTTTTGAAGCAAATCACCTACCCTGCCTTTAATTCCTGAACAATTTCAGAATATTTATATTATCTTTAATCATCAAACATGACATTAATCCTGTGGAGGATAAAATGGAGAAGTACAATAATCTTTTTAGAATGGGACTGATGGCTAGTCAGATGCATTATTAAATGCCACCAAATGTCTGCAATGTCACCAAAGATTTTTGAGAGGCATTACTACCAGGTTTACAGTAGCTAGAGGTGCAAGAGAACTGCATAAATAAGAGGATTATACTGTAAAAAAGTGCATATCAGAGAGATGCATTTCTATGGGTGTTCTACATTTTGCTCTGTATCATGTTTAGTGCACCAAAAGCCTTAGGGAGATGCACAGAGAGCTGGAGCTGCCAAACGTCTCTTCCAAACAAAGCTATCGGTGCTCAGCAACCAGACTGAGGCATAGCAGTTGGCTAAACATGCTGTAAGTGCTATATTAAAACATTCATTTAAAATGTCATTCAGGATGAGTCTGCCTTTTCTGAATGACATGTCTTTATGGGTTTTGAGTCCTCACAAATACATCAAATTGAGGAGAAATATAACTAATTTGTAAAAACTGATTAGATAACATACATTCAAAAGTAAAAGGGAGATTAGATTTTTAAAAAGAAAATGTGCATTAGGTATTGCTTTCAAAACCAATCGCAAACTTTTGCCATTTTCAGCATTTTTTTCAAATTCACTTGATTACCTCATAACACCAAGCTGGAAGTGTTAAAGTCTTAAAGTCGGAATTAAAAAAAAAGTTTTTGTCTGAAGCCTCTCAGCTTACATTTGTTATTTTATTTTAGTTTTATTGCCACACTGTGACTACATTCACACTACAGCAAAATATGACTGCCACTCCTAGTAAATGTTAATCTCATATAGTACAGTGTTCATTAGGGTTGGGTATCGAGAATCGAGTATTCGAATTGGAACTGGGACTGAACTTTTCGCTTTTTCCGGAATTGTTCAAAAGTTAAAATTTCGATTCCTAGTTTCAATATTCACAGTCCGCCGACCGCAAGAAGAAACCGCTGAACAACACCAACGAAGAAGCGTCTGACCGGAAGTGTTTGCATAACCGCGCCAGTTGAACATGGGTAGCTTACGCAGCGGTCCAAAGTGTGGCTTCACTTTTCTAAAAATAACGAAATCTCTGCAAAATGCAAAATTTGTGACAAAAGGAGTATTTGTGACCGAAGGAGTATTTTCTTCAGAAAAAGTATTTCCTTCAGAAAGACCGTTGGTTAGCAAGGTTAGCTAAACTTTTTTGACCCTGCCTCTTAAAAGAATCGGAATCGAGAATCGTTAGGAACCGGAATCGAAACAAGGAATCGGAATCGGGATCAGAATCATTCAAATTCAAACGATACCCAACCCTAGTGTTCATAAGGTGACAACTGCATTCAACAACAACAAATCATCTTGTGGCATTATGTGACACAGTGTGTGAACTGAAGTGAACTACTACTTCTTAATAATGTAGAGATATAAAACTGACTCTCTTTTGGACACTGACATCTCACCTGTTTTTCTTTTGATTGAGGTACAGTAACAGCAAATCGCAGATATGGACATGTCTTGTTTCCATTGCAAATTTTGATATGGTCTGTCTTGCTCTATCACAGTTTTTTCGTTCTGACCGTTCGGTGTAGAAGTAACCGATGTATTACGTTGGAGTGAACAGCAGCTTACACAAAACAGCTATAAACAAAACACTGGTTTATTAAAAAAATCTCAAATTTTGTTAATTCACATAATATTAAATTGGTGAAACACAGCTAACATCACAAGTGTTTCTTGATAAGATCTTGATTTTTAATGATCTTCTTGATCTTGATTTTTAATGGTGTGTTCCCACTTGTAGTTTGGTTCGCTTGGTTTGTTTGGTCCAGACCAAAAAAACCCCAAACATTTAGTCCTGGTCCACTTAGTGTTCACATTGGCATTTTTAACACCGAACCTAATGATACAGAGCCTAAAGGAATAAGGATATGTTCACAACTTGATTGGTCGAACTGAACTGTGATGGGCAACATCAGCATTCAGTCCTTTTTAGGATCGCATCTTGTGACATCATGTCCTGTTTTTTGTAGGTTTACATGTCTTTGGTCCTTGTTGCACTCATATTTCATTCTGAACTGCAGTTTGTTTGGAAGTAGACCACCTTTTTAGTGGTCTTGGTATACTTTTTTGGTGTGCACCAGGGATTAGATGATACCATTCAAATGAACCGCACTAACAGAGCAAGCCGCAACAGGGTTCGTTTTAATTGAACAAAACATGACAAGTGTGATGCTTATGCTTAACAAGCCTGCAAAAATACAGTAAAAACATCAGCATCATCATTACTTCAGTCTTTAGTGTCACATGATCTTTCAGAAATAATTTTAATATACTGATTTGCGGTACTATTTAAACTATTGTGTTGCCTAATTGTTGTGTAAACTGATTTATTTTTTCAGAATTCTTTGATAAATACAGTAGAAAGCATTTTTTGTAACAATCTAAAGGTCTTTGCTGTCATTGGGTCGTATCATACACTTGGTGCAATGCAGTGACAGGTGCGAATTAAGAAAAGTGTATTTTGTTAGTTTCAGTCTGACGTAGTTATCAGTTTCACATCCTGCACCACATTGTTTGAATAATAAATGCATTTTGCACCCATTTGTGCGCCCATGGCGTGCTGGTCTGAAAATGAGGTGTACTTAGGCGTACTGTTGCTGCTTTGCTATTGTGAGGCAACTGAAATAGACTGTGCCATTAACCAACAAAAACCTGGTCTAAAGTCAATGCCATTTATTTGTTTGTTTTTTAAAGAGTGCGTTAGTAATGTGCGCCTATTGACGGGTCCACAATGCGCATATACACACTGCTTATTACACACACAGGGATCAGCAGCAGCACACAAACTAGTCAAATATTAAAAATAAAATGATTACAATATAAAAGATTAATATTGTGTACATAAAGATATGTTGGAATCCGGCTTGTCCCATAGATGGTCTGCTTGCACGCTTTAACCTTGTGTACAAGCAGATCCATTTCCTCTCTGGAGAAGTGTTCAGTTTTTCCGCTTGCAAATTCTGCCATGTAAATAGCGAATGGTACAAGTGCAAATTGCGTTTAAAGGGAATGTGAAATTACATTCTGATTGTTTTTTGCACGTTACGCCCCAAAAACACCATTTACTCATTAAAAGAATATGGACGACCCATTTACACCATGCGCGCGGAGCGCCGACCATTTTCCCATCGTAAACTAGCAAAAGTGGATTTGGACACGGCCTAAATGCACTTGCGCCCTGTGCTTTAGACCATGCGCTTAGATTGTAAAAATATGGTTCAATGTGTTCTTGCTGAAAAAAGTTAATTTCTTTAAAAAAATAAAATAAATAAATCTAAATCTCAATCCAAAAAATGAGTGCTACACCAAAATTTTGCTAAAAAATGGTTACCACTGTCAACCGTCATGAGTTCAGGAGTAACTCCTATATTATACCCAATCTGAAGTGTCACACAAATGTCAGCGGCTAAGGCAACTTAGCTGATGGTACCACAAGCACAAGCTCAGTCCCAAACCCTTCACTAGCAACTATACTGAGCTGCGGCATACGAACATCTGTTGTTAGTGACAAGACATTACGTGAAAATCTTCTGTTGCAACTTCAGTGACATTAGCCTGAGGTTTTTCACACAGTAGCTTTTGCACAGCAGAGAATCAGATATTCTGAAGGCTTCATAAACCATTGAGACGTCTGCGATCTATTTAACATGAGTGATCAAGCATGTCACTTCTCACCACCCTAATGCCTTTAAGCCAATGCTCATGACTTTTCTCATCTTACTCCCTGGTGCCTGGTTAGAGTCCCAGAGGGTTACAATCTGTACCTGAACATTAACAATAACAATCTGTTGAAGCACACATAAAGCAATAAGGCTCATCTGTAACTAAGGAGTCAGTTACCAAGAGAGAGGAATCCGGTGTCACAATCAGAAAGAATGAACAGGAGGGAGGACGTAACCTAAAAACTAATAGAAAAAGGAAAGTGGGGGTGGTATAAAATGTAGTTCTCTCTTTCAAGCCCAGTATTAATAAAAATGGAATTAAATGCATGAGCGAGTTCAAGCTGCAGTTGGAAACAACTCTTCACAGCATCTACAGGCTTGGACTCTTTTTAGATTAATATACAAAGAACAATTTGAGTTGCCCTGTATTCTGATACTCTCTGAGGAAAGGATGGTTATTTTGTGGAATGTGTATGTAAAATGAGTATGTACATGCATGATATATAATATCCTCACATAATCCCTGTCTTTGTCAGTTGCAGTGAAAAGGTAACAATATGTTCTCTATAGACAAAATAAAGCCTTCCACAAACATTAAAAAAATACACATGTGCAGTGTTACAGTGGTCTATAAGTGTTTTCATCAGGAAGTCAGCAAAAACTAATATATGCATGCATCATATGCATGATATATTGATTATTGGCCAATATGGAATAAAATAAATCCCTAATAATTTAATAACACTGTTACACGTAATCCTTAGCAAACCTCAAAATGAATATCTAGTTCTCATGCCTGCACATTCTAATAGTGTGATGCCTAAATTCAATTGTACCTATTATTTTGTATTTATTTAGACAAAATAGTATAGTGATAAAGGGTAATAGTTTTTCTAGTGATAAAGTTTGTTCACAAGCTGTCTAATTCTTCTGCTTAATTACTTACTGAAAAATGTATCCATTAAAGGATCCCATGAACCCCTAAAACCCCTTTGAGGTTCATTATATGAAGCACCTTAAAGGTCTAGAACATTCTTTTTTAATAATGTACAGCAGAAGTGAATAAACCTATACAGCAATTATTGGACACTCTCTGAGTGACAACATTAATTCAGGTAGCTTCCTTGTATGTGCTCCATTTCTTTTTGCAACATATATCTCACTTGTTTACATCTACACAGAATCACTTTTTCAACTCTCCAGACGACCTAGGGACAATAACTGTCACTTCCTTGTGGTGAATTTTTTATGAGAACAATGGCTTTTGGGTGGAAAGGAAAAACACTTGCTCAGAAAAGAAACAATACACACTTTCCCTGGGCCATCTACTAATTAACGTCCTGTACATGGTTTTTAACAGACATAACATCATGGTTTATGGCACACATCCACATTTATGAGTCCATCTGTGCCCATAGCCTGTTTAAACCTATTAGGAGATTCACAATTTTCTGATGACTTTGCTAAACTGGAAATTTGTGTTTCAGTTCACACATGAATAGGGTCCAAAACAAAAAGAAGGAAACTATCTAAGTCTGGTTAAATGACATCTTTTCTCCACTGGCCTGTCAAAATGTATATCAATTTCGATGGCATTCAGAATATTTATAAAAGCAAATATTATAGAAAATACAGATTTATACTCAATTCTATTCTGAGAACAATCATCATAACCTCAAACTATAATTTACTATGCAAGCTTGAATTGTTCCACATTCCTGGCCCACTGTTTGTCCTTACAAACTGCGCAATTCATGAGTCAGCTGACAAGACTATGTGGCCTACTTATATACTGTTTTTGAAAAAATGTATCAGTATTATTTTTAGGTCCACATTCAAGGTTAATGAATTAGGTTGCAGAAACTGTGCTGGTGATCAGATATGATTATTTTTGTGCACACTTCATATAAAAATCCTTCACTGGATTGTGATGTTTTCTATTGTTAGTGTTTTGGATCTGTAAAATGTGTATAGGCCCATTCTTTTATGTTCAGTTTGAGACTATTTGCTTTGTTCCTGTTTCCTGCCAGTCTGAGTTCTCATTAGGCGCCTTGATTGGGCATTCTGTTCAGCTGTTTCCTAAGTGTTTCTCCAGAGTGTTTGTGATTAAAGACTGTTTATTTTCATTCTCCATCAAGTTTCAAGTTTGTATTTAATTATATAGCACATTTAAAAACAGCAAACAGGGCTGACCAAATTGCTGAACAATAGACAAGATAAATAACAAGGACAAACCACACATTCATGAAAAAATATCACAATGAATTAAAAGCTAAAGAAACAAAATGGGTTTTAAGAGAGAATTAAAAACAGTTAGGGGCCAGCAATCACAAAGGCTATGTCCCGTCTATTCTTTAACCGTGATCTGGGGACTGACAAAAGTCTCTAATCACCAAACCTCAGGTTTCGTGTGGGTTTGTGTGGACGGAGCAGCTCAGACAAATAGCTTGGTGCCAGATTATTTATGGATTTAAAAACAAAGAAGAATTTTAAACTCAATTCTAAAATGCACAGGTAGCCAATGCAGTGATTTTAAGATAGGTGAAACATAATCAAATTTACTTTGTCTTTTGAGGAACTTTGCAGCAGCATTCTGTACTAATTGGAGACGAGCAATAGAGTGTTTAGGTATGCAATAGTAAAGAGAGTTGCAATAATCCAACCGCGATGTAATGAGCGCATGGACAGCAATCTCTAAGGTTTTCTCAGAGTAAGAGGATTTGATCTTAGAGAAAAAACAAAGAACTATTCACCATATTTATTTGCTTTTCAAATTTAAGTTTCTGATCCTAGAGAACACCTACATTCTTAATGGAAGATGAAGTTGGATAAATATAATCCAGATGAATGTTACTGCTATTATAGTTGCCATGGGGGCTAAAGGCTATAACCCTGGTTTTGGATTCATTCAAAAATAAGACATTTTGAGAAAACAGATTTTTACTTCTTCTAGGCATGCAAAAATGTGGGTGGTGATGGCGCAGTGGATAAGGTGCATGTGTCTGGTGTGAGAGACCTGGGTTTGAATCCATTGCGAGACACCAATTTGTCCCTGAGCAAGACACTTAACCCCTAGTTGCTCCAGAGGCGTGCAACTGCTGACATATAGCAATTGTCAGTCACTTTGGATAAAAACATCAGCTAAATGTAAATGTAATGAAAATGCAAAAAGAGATTTCAGAGCAGTATCTTTGATGTGTTTCAGAGGCAAATAAATTTGTGTATCATCTGAAAATGGAGCCCAGAGGAAGTAAATATATGGAAAAAAGAATAGGTGCGAGAATAGACCCCTGCAGCACTCCACAGGAGAGTTGGGCTGACGAGGAAGAAAAATTACCCAGTTTGACAGAGAAACTTCTATTTGTTAGATACAATCTAAACCAACTGAGGACAGTTGCCCACAAAATATTTTATTCGGTATAAAAGAGTTTTATGATCAACTGTATCAAATGCCGAGGTTAAGTCTACAGCATTAGGATCACAGAGTCACCAGCGTCAGTTGCTACCAGTACATCATCAATAGAAACCCTTAATAAAGTGGACTCAGTGCTGTGCAGAGGTTAAAACCAGACTGGAAAGTTTCAAGAATTTAATTTGAGCTAAGAAAAAGAGTAGATTGAGAACTGTTTCTCCAATGCTGGTGTAGAGGTACAGTATACTATTACTACTCTAAAGGACAGCAATTGGGACTCTCTCTCTTTGGACACAGAATAAACGCAATCCCTGCTTAATATCAGATTACTGATCATGGCAAAGCTGATATAAAGATAAATAAGGGTCACAGAGGTGTTACTGATTAATACTGATCACATATTTGCCAGTCTTTGTTTGTCCACAGTGGCTTTCTCTAAACTAATTTGGGAAGAATTAGTTGCACAATTCTGACATGTGCAAAAACTAAACTGCAAAAGAACACACAATTCTAGTCAGGCATAAACATTGTTTTTCCCATGTATTGATTCTAATGAACATTCAAGAAGCACAACTTTTCTTCATATAAATATTTGCTTACTTTTAACAACGGCATAGTTTAAAAAATATTCAACTGACATATACAGCTGAAACAGCCTCAAGGCAATAAATGATGCAAAGAGGCATTTCAGCTGGCAAATGCTCAGCGAGTCACGTGCCAACGCTATTACGAGCAATATCTCTATTCCTATTGCGCTGTGATTTTATGGTTAGCAGATAAGCAAGGGCATACATTTTAATGAGGAAACATCTGCATCTGTAGTATTTGTACATTATACTCTAATGCATGTTTTTTAAGTACAGCCCACATGGGATAAATGCTTGAAGCAGTGCTAAATTAGATCAAAGCTAGAGGAATATTTGGATTCAGATTGTATCTGTGTGGGCCACGTTTTCACAAAACCCACAAAGGCATTGAAACCTGAACCATCCTTTTGGGAAGCAGCCAAAAGAATAGGAATATAACTTAATAAAGATGCACTACCATTCAAAAATTTGGGGTACGAAAATTTAGGGTCCTGCGCCGAAGCTGTCCTGGACTTACAATATGCCTTTCCTTATCAACAGGCTTCCTGATTTTTCCGCACTGACCTTCATCCTCACCCCCGCTAGATAGTAGATAGTAAGCTAATATTCATGAAATCTGAACAAACAGCTGAATTCTGTCACATACAATTGATTTACTGAATAAGGGGATTTACATTTATATCATGCCAAACAAAATGAATGCCAAAAATGCATGCAACGTTACGTGACAGACACAAGAAATATTTTTTTCCCACTATTCTCCAGGCTCTAAAATTTCCACAAGAGAAAGAACGCATATATCACATTTCTCTCTTATTATTCTCTCTTTTCCTTATTTCACATTCTCTTTTGTCTCTTTTATCTTTTCATTTCATGTATGCTTATTTGAGCTTTTCTTCACCCTCATATACACCCATTATACACCCTTATATCACTCTCACTTACAGTCTATATAATCCTATCAGCCATCTCACTCTGCCCATGAATATCCTGTGGATTTTCCCAGAAGCCCTAGTGACGTAGCTTTAGCCACCCTCTCCTATATTCCCGGCTGGGATGCCCTCTGACCCTTTCAGAAGCACTGCAACTCCCTGACCTCATGTTCATGACATTCTAGTGTTACCTGGTAATGTCCCAGTATGCTTACATTCTGTTACCAGCTATCTAAGGCCACTTTGTAGGCGTCACCTCATTAAGAGGATTTCTTGCCTCGGTTTTGATTAAAGTGGTCATATGATGAGGAATATTGGGTGCATCACTTCTGAGCCTATTCGGTTATCAGATATTTGATTTTTCTAAACTAAACTAGAAAAAAGAACAAAAATAAGAGTAAAACCTGCTGTTCTACAGTACATATGCTTCTGAAAATCCCAATATTAAAAAAGAGCAGCTGAACTTTATTTTTAATGAGGTCCCTGACTGTTTTAATCTGTGTTTAACAGTTTGAATGGTACATTTCAGCACAGAATAGTTTGCGAATCTTTCACTTTGCAAAGAGACTGTTATTGAAGGATGGAGCAGCTCTAAATATTTGACTCAAACCTGCGATCACAGCTTATGGCAAAAATCACTATTTCTCATTTCAAAAACAAAGAGGGAGTTTACATAGAACTCCTAAATTAAGTAACCTAAAAATACCCCCATTTAATTTTAAGGATCAAAAAATGATAGGCAATAGTATTGCCTAAACTGATATCAGGGGGTCTTGTGACATGTTTTTTTCCACAAAGAGGGTTGGTCATTTCTTTCTGTACACTAAAATTAAGCCTGAACCACTAGCCATGTTTCCATCCACTTTTCAATCGAATTATCTGAAGTTACCCATGCAAATAAAGCTGGTGAAAGTGTGTTTCCATCCAACAGCTTTAAAGCGAATAAAAACCTCTACGTAATGATGTCACATGCTGTTTTGCGATCAAATTGGTATATCGAATTGATTTGAGACATTTTAAAGTGTTTCCATTAATTTCCGCACTGAACTCGAACAACATTCAAGCAAACTTTTGCGAACAAAGTTTTGTTAGACAAAACAGATCGTCATCTACCAACAAATGATCAATATTTCATAAGTTGTAGACTAATAATGCTTATGTACCAGCTGATAGCGACATATGTATTGGGATAAGCCTGAAGGGGTTGTATTTGTGAATTGTATTGTACAACCGCCTCGCTATCTGCTTATTACATGTAAATCAAACAAATCAATAATCAATCAATCAATAATTTGACACAAAATATTGACTTAAAAACGAGTTTATTGATTTAAAAACGAGTATTGCTTCTGCTAAAGAAAATAGTCTGTGTGTTATACTTAGCAGCCCGCAGTCTGACAAGAAATAGCAGACCACATTCTACATTAGAATTCAACCAAGCCACGTAATAAACAAGCAAAACTAACCTAAGAAAACAACGACGCTATAAACATTGCCATGATGATGCCGATGCACGTAAATGCCCGATGACAGCGGAGGGGACTGTAGTGTGGGAACGACAGCGCTCCATCAGTTCTGGGAGATCCTGGTTCTGAGACTTCACGGAAACCCTGTGGTTGAAGCAATTTTTTACTTTGTCCACTTACATCTGTCTTTGTTGACATCCGCCATGTGTGCGCAAACAGAGTGGGACTGGCCGGAAATGAACTCGTCATCTGGCGTGTTGAAACCATAAAAGGGCCTAAAACTTAATCATAATTCATTATTTATTCGGTAAATAACGTTTCCATCAGCTTTTATCACATTAGCCGTATATCGATCAAGAGAAAATCCGTTGAGACCGAACGTATTTCATTTGAGTCGATATTCATGAAATTTCATCAAATTTTACTGTTTCCATAAGGTATTTTTCATTCGATATCACTTAATTTGGATAAAAACTGTGCCGATGGAAACATGGCTGTAGTCACATGGACTATTTTAAAGATGTCTTTACTACTTTTCTAGGATGAGAGAGTAATTAATGACAGAATTTGAATTGTGGGTGAACTAACCCTTTAATCGTTTCCTGTATTGTAATGTTTTCAACAGCATGATAATATTGTATACCATGATGTAATTATAGTGATACGAAGCTTTTATATCGTCACTAGTAGAGTTCCACAAGATCTAATGACCAACCCCATCACAGATTCAAAGAAAATACTAATAATAATCATTTTAAAAATAGTATGTGATAAGACACCTTCAAGATTTGAACAAACCTTTTGGATGATGCAAAAGTGTTTTTGAATGGTCTGTCTTTGCTAAGACTTCTGTATCTCTGGATGCCTAAATAGCCCCGTTGACTTGGCTAAATGTGGTTGTATAATCGAGGGCAGTATAGCTCAGGATCACTGCCAGTCTTTCATTACACTCTCTCTCAGTTTAAGTCTTTGTTTCCCTCTCTAGAGAGAGAAATCCAACCCACACAACATGCTGGAGAGAGAAAGTAACTGTGTGTATGTGTGCAACTCTTCTAAAAATAAGTATTTCATTCAGAGGCTACAGCAATCCCACTTTCCTCTCAAAAACACTGCAGAACAGAACACCTGATGTGTTCACTGTCTGACATCCCATAATGCCATGCTAACATGAGGCAGCGGAGGAAAACGCTCACTGGAGTTTAAATGTAAATGCGATCATCACATTGGCAGCAGGAACAGTTTAGTTATGACAGTCTAAATCGCTCCAGAGAGGCTTACCATCAAGACACTAACATCACTAATATGTGTGACAGAAATACAGAGGTTCCCGTCCCACAACATATTTGGACACTAAGAGACACTAACTGTATGAGTTAACACAATATCAAATCAAATGGTGTCTGTAAACAAAAGCTTAATTAACCTTTTCAGTGTTGGGGTAATGCAAGTTACATAACCAGATATTTTTTTCAAGTAACTAGAAAAGTAATGCATTCATTTTAAATTCACAATAAAAGATTTACTTTATATAATTTTTTTTTAAAATCTTGTCCATTTATTGCCTGACACCTCTCCATTCCCCATGTTAAGAGAATTGGAAGTGAATGTTTGTGCAAACGTGATGGTTATTGTAGTTCTAGACTAAATGTAAACATTTACTCCTCTCACTAGCACAAACCAGATTCAGAATTACTCAAAAATAATAAAAACAGTGAAATGCAAACTCAGAATATTACACAAACCCATAATAGATATGTTAAATAACAAAAACACTTTATGCATTTAATCACTTTATTAATCAAAATCTTCGCTGCTGACCTTCAATGATCGAATTCAACTACTAATAAGCAAAAATGACAAACTTGACATTTTTGTTTGGTTTGTTTGAGCTGCACCCTCTGTACAGGCGTGAATGCAAGGCCAAATTTAGACAAAAATAAAATGCCTTTCTCCCATTCTAATAGTTATGGAAGCTTGTTTGTGCCAATAAATAAATAAATAATTGCAACTTTTTATCTCACAATTGCAAGATATAAAGTCAGAATTGTGAGAAATAAAGTCGCAATTGCGACATAAAAGTCGTTCTCAATTGTGAGAAAAAAGAAAAAATAGAGACTTTATCTCACAATTCGGAATTTTTAACACATAATTGCAGAGTTTATATCTCGACGTTCTGACATCTTTTCTCAGAACTGTGAGATATAAACTCGCAACTGCAAGTTATCAGGCCAATTCTAAGGAATTTTTTAAATATTACAATTATGACTTTACAACAGCAATTTCGAATTTATATCAGTCAATTCTGACTTTATATCTCACCATTCTGACTTTATAACACGCAATTGCGACATATATCAAAAAATTCTGACTTTATCTCTCACAATTCTTACTTTATAACACGCAATTGTGACTTTATAACATGCAATTGCATCTTCTATCTCACAATTTGGACTTTATAACATGCAATTGCAACTTTATATCTCCCAATTCTGACTTTATATCTCGCAATTCTGACTTTATATCTCGCAATTCTGACTTTATATCTCGCAATTCTGACTTTATATCTCACAATTCTGACTTTATATCTCACAATTCTGACTTTATATCTCACAATTCTGACTTTATATCTCGCAATTCTGACTTTATATCTCGCAATTCTGACTTTATATCTCGCAATTCTGACTTTATATCTCGCAATTCTGACTTTATATTCTCGCAATTCTGACTTTATATCTCGCAATTCTGACTTTATATCTCGCAATTCTGACTTTATATCTCGCAATTCTGACTTTATATCTTCACAATTCTGACTTTATATCTCAAAATTCTGACTTTATATCTCAAAATTCTGACTTTATATCTCACAATTCTGACTTTATATCTCAACAATTCTGACTTTATATCTCAAAATTCTGACTTTATATCTTCAAAATTCTGACTTTATATCTCACAATTCTGACTTTATATCTCACAATTCTGACTTTATATCTCACAATTCTGACTTTATATCTCACAATTCTGACTTTATATCTCACAATTCTGACTTTATATCTCACAATTCTGACTTTATATCTCACAATTCTCACTTTATATCTCACAATTCTGACTTTATATCTTGCAATTCTTACTTTATATCTCACAATTCTGACTTTATATCTCGCAATTCTGACTTTATATCTCACAATTCTGACTTTATATCTCACAGTTCTGACTTTATATCTCACAATTCTGACTTTATATTTTGCAATTCTGACTTTATATCTCAAAATTCTGACTTTATATCTCAAAATTCTGAACTTTATATCTCACAATTCTGACTTTATATCTCAAAATTTGGAGAAATCAGAATTAAATGTAAACTCGCAATTGTGAGAAAAAAGTCAGAATCGATAAGATAAAAAGTCGCAATAACATTTTTTCATTTTTCATCTGTGGTGGAGACAAGCTTCCATAAATAGTCTATATATATACTCACCTAAAGGATTTTTAGGAACACCATACTATTAATACTGTGTTTGACTGCTGTTGTAGCCCATCCACCTCAAGGTTGTGCGTGTTGTGGCTTCACAAATGCTTTGCTGCATACCTCGGTTGTAACGAGTGGTTATTTCAGTCAAAGTTGCTCTTCTATCAGCTTGAATCAGTCGGACCATTCTCCTCTGACCTCTAGCATCAACAAGGCATTTTCGCCCACAGGACTGTCACATACTGGATGTTTTTCTTATTTCACACCATTCTTTGTAAACCCCAGAAATGGTTGTGCGTGAAAATCCCAGTAACTGAGCGGATTGTGAAATACTCAGACTGGCCCGTCTGGCACCAACAACCATGCCACGCTCAAAATTCACCTAAATCACCTTTCTTTCCCATTCTGACATTCAGGAGATTGTCTTGACCAGGTCCACACCCCTAAATGCATTTAAGGAACTGATGTGATTAGTTGATTAGATAATTGCATCAATGGGAAATTGGACTGATGTTCCGAATAATCCTGTAGGTGAGTGTAGTTCAGAATGGTTGCTAGATGTGTTGTCACTTTACACAGTCTTAATTGATCTGTTTAGAAGCGAACATATGACCACTCATGACCTCATCATCATTATGTAATCAGTCTTCAAGATTCACACACCACAGAGGCCTATAGCCACACTCTCAATATGGCTCAATGGCTACTAACAGTTTGAAATCCTCTTAAAGTGTTCTTGTGAATTGGCTTTCAACCAGAACCCCAGGTAAAGCACACCAAAGGTGACAGAGTGTGTGCGGGTGTATGTGTTGCTGTCTGTCTGAGCAGGAGGGCAAGATTTAGGGCAGCTACAAACCCTGCAGTGCTTAAGTACATCCAGACAGGAGTGTATCAGCTCTCAGATAAGGGACTACGTCTAAGCCAGGACCGGAGTGTTTAAGCTGTAAGCATGTCCAGGCGGAATCAGCATACTTATTCTGCGCTGATGTTGGGGGGAAATCTGCCAGTCTGTGGAATGTATTTAAATTGGGTAAAATGATCAGTTGGTAGCCGGAAGCATTAGTAAAATATATTTCCTGATCTGCTAAAAATCTTAAATATTTAGCACTTTTTAATAAGAGCAATCAAATATGTGACCAAAAAAACAGTCATCCTCTTCTATTGACACTTGACACTTAAAAGATTCCCTTGCCTGCTATGAAAATGATAAATTTGGCCTTTTTTTCCTGTTTAAATGGACGAAGATAACGTCAGTAGACTATGGAGTACCGCAAGGATCGGTGTTTGGCCCTCTGCTATTCTATGCTGCCACTTGGTAATATTATAAAAAACATGGAATTAATTTCCACTGTTATGCTGATGACACTCAATTATATATTTAATCACGACCAGATGAAAACACAAACTCATCTAAATTGACACAGTGTCTCTCACAGTGAACGCGTAATTTCCTGCTTCAGATAAAACGGAGGTATTACAAATTGGTCCAAAAACCTACAACAAAACCTCTTACAAAACAACTTTAATATAGAAGGGTGTCCTGTTACTTTATCCACTACAGTAAAAGACCTGGGTGTCATACTAGCCTGCAACTTGTCTTTCGAAAATCATATTTCATATGTTACATGAACAGCCTTTTTCCACCTTAGAAACATTGCTAAGCTACGTAACATGCTATCAGTTTCTGATGCAGAAAAGTTAGTTCATGCATTTATGACCTCGAGACTAGATTACTGTAATGCTTAATTAGCCAGTTGTCCTGCATCCTCAATAAACAAGCTACAGTTAGTCCAAAATGCAGCTGCTAGATTTCTTACTAGGTCAAGAAAATATGATCATATAACACCGATTTTATCATCTCTACACTGGTTACCTATTAAGTTCCGTATCAATTACAAAGTACTACTACTGACCTATAAAGCCCTAAATGGTTTAGCTCCTGTGTATTTAATGGACCTTCTATCGCCCTACAATTCATTCGTGTTCTTTACGATCACTAAATTCGAGGCTTCTGGTCATTCCAAGACCAGAACTTGCTACGCTAGTGGGAAAAAGCATAGGACTCAGCCGTTACCTTCTTCGTTCCTCTGATTGGTTGTAGCGCTATCCAATTGCATGCAGAGAGAATTTGAAATACAACCATTTATCCAGCCCCTCGGATCGAGCCCCGTCAATGATGAGTTCCCAGACCTAACATCTTGATGTAGGTCTGGCATGCCAGGCTAATTAATATGTGCTTCAAATAGTAATAAGCAACTAGTTAATAGTCAGAATTGGACCCTAAACTAAAGTGATACAAATTAAATATAAACAAATAAAACCACTAATATCGATTTATAACCGATACGGTATTGAAACACCAACATTATTTCAGGAAACAGAGAAATGATCACATTACTTTTTAGAATATTGTTAGGATGCCAGCTCATTTTGATAATGCTGACAGTTGGGCAGTGGGTTTACTGGAGCTCATGGGTCTCATGCTGGATTAGAGATGCCCCAGGAAATCTAGTGACATGTGCTAGTCCCTGGAGCACCACAGTCATGCTGGAGTCATGAGAACACGTGACAAATCACACGCTCTCCAACGTCCTCCGCAAACATCAATAATGCTCACTACATTCAAATATGTGGGAAGCATTTCACAGCTGCTCATAAAATAACAACCATAGTCTGGCACAAACCCACTGTGTAATTGTAATGAATGTGACCTAGTACAACAACTTATATTGAAGGTTTCTCTATTCAATTCTATTCTGAATTAAACATTACATCCATTTGGATTTGTGTCCAAGTCCCTAGCATCAGTATAGAATATATTTGTAATGACTGTCTATTGTTTTCTTTTTTAACAATAACAGCAACAGCCTTTACATATGAGTCCTTTTGAGGAGTTTTGGACATGAATATGTATGGGAGGGCTTGCTGAGTGGAGGCAAGGAGGAGAAAGAAGGTCAAGCAGAATGAGATAACTGGGGTATGGAACGAGGGAAAGGGAGCAATAGAGAGGAAAAAGTTCAATTTAATTTCCCCTCAGCCTCAGTGAGTGTCATAACTGCCTCTCGAGATGTAGAGGAGCAAGAGGGAGCACAGCAAGCTGGCGGCCATCTGCCATCAACACTGCGGCTTCATCCTTCAGCAACCCTGCTGGCTGAATTTATCAAAAATATGTCTTTTTTGTTTTGTTTTACTTTGAGCATTTAAAACTTCTTTGGACACTGCAACAGTCGTGATGTCATATGACGTCACGCTCTGCAGTGTCATTTTTTTTATAAACATGAATTCAACATCCAATTAGTAATACATTCAAAATGTATACAACTGTAAAAATATATACGTTTTATTAAATTATAATAGCCCTGGTAGAAGCTCTTTTGCATACTTCCTGGCATTAAAAACATTAATATAGTCTTGGTTGTCCTGTGGTTAAACAAGGATCTGTTAAGATCTACTAAAGCACTGCTTTTCTCGCAGAAAGCACTGGCTATTCACACCTTGTAACACTACAGCATTCAGACATATGTAGGCCAATGGGAGAAACTTATGTTGCCCTGGCAACTGCCTCCACTGCATACACCTACTTCAGATGGACTCTTCACCTGGAATGCTAGATTTGGGATCGTATAATCTGAGATGGAGCTCAAGGGTGTCCACATCACAATAGCCTCTATGCACGAACCCTGATGACGTGTGCCCGAAAGAATCTCAGTCGGCGTCTTTACTTCCGGAAGCGCGTTCTGCAGGCCAAGTGTATAGAGGCAAAACTTGAATAAAATCCATTTTCTCAGAAACGGAGGCAACGATTTTAGAAACGCTGATTCGCTGAGTCGAATTACATACGATATAGAGAATACTAACCCTCAAAGTTGTGGATGTAGCTTGAAATATATAATTTAAATAACTTCTCTTTTTCACTCTTGTGTGACAACTAACTGCCTCACAGTGTTGTTAACATCATTCACGTTAACCGCAGGACGTTTATATAAACGGCAAGTGTAATTTGACACTATCTCCACCTCATGCAAAACCGGCTTCTGACCATAGACTGACGCAGCACCGGAAGTAACTGGGCGTGCTGAGCCAAACTCGGACGCGATCGTGCATAGAGGCTATTGCCCACTAATGAAATTCATAACTGACTAATACACAATCTTTAAAAAAAGTTGGGGGTAGGTAAGATTTGTTTAGTGTTTTTTGGGGGAAAAGTATTTCTTTTGTTTTAAAACAGTAATATTGTGAAATATTGTTAAAATAACTGCTTTCTATTTTGAAATTATTTTAAATGTAACATATTCCTGTTGTGGTAATGCTGATTTTCAGCATCATCACATCATATTTCTTATTATTTAAAATTTTGAAAGCAGTTGTGCTGCATAATATTTTGTGGAAACCGTGATACACTTGTTAAGGATTCTTTGATGAATACAAAATAATAGATTTTTGTAAATGTCTTTATAGCCACTTCTGATCCTTGCTAAATAAAATAATTCTTTGAAAAATAAATGACAGAAATCTTACTGCCTCAAAACTTAAGCCGAGCTCAGACTACAGTTTTTAAATTGTGAAATCTGGAGAATCTTCACAGATTTTCTTTCACATCCCAAACCTGCACACTACAAGATTTGAAAATCGTGCTGCATCACACACTAAGATATTGTTAAGATGATCATGCCAGATTTAGCACCTCATGGGGAAGCTGATTTAAACAAAATGTATACGCGTCACGGCAAATTGCTGTAGACATTATACAAGGAGACATTATAAAGGCAGTGGCGTTGTCGTCTCGATTGTCCACTGGACCCGTACAGCTGCTTCTTGTTTCATGGTCGCAATTTCAAAAGTTTTGTCGCGTCTCCTTGTCTCTATTGGCTATTGTGGAAGTACTAAAGTAATCAGTCATATTCATCCTTATTTTTAAATCCTAAATATCAAACATTAGAACTGTTTGATGCCCTGGACGTGATTTCAGAAGGGTGAAATGGGCATAAATTGTTCCGAAATCCTTGTAGTCTGAACCCAGCTTTGCACGACCAGTAGCAAATGTCATAGATATATACACTAGATTTCACCTGGCTATGGTATTTCATTAGAACGAATGCGTCAATAGAGCCGCCATCTTGGAACGGGAGCTCCTCCACTTTAATGCATTAGCGTGAAATGTAGACAAAGGTCTAACGGAAATAAAATCACCATAAATCATCATGAATGCAATTTTCAAGTTTTTTTTTGGTTCGTTATAACGGTCAGACATGTATTTACCATTGATTTCAGAAAAAATATAAATTTTTTTTAAACATTCTTGGTGACAATAGTGTTATTGAAATGACACACCATCTTAAAGACAAAAAATGCTTTGAGAAGCAAAATGAGACACAGCCTAAGGCTCAAGGAACAGAGTGAGAGACCAAAGGTGGCAGTCATGACAGCTAGGTCAATGTCTGAGAACAAAGAGGTGCTTCCTAATATATTTCCTGGTAATATAACTCTGCGAAACCAGAGACCTCCACACTGAGCAATTAATAGGCCATTACCGAACCATCGTCCCCCAGCAAGCTTTGATCTTACAAGTAGTTTTGTAGGTCTAAAGACACTGTTTCTTTTGAAGGAGACAGAGGGTTACCATCACACATCAGTGTCCTTACTTTCACTTGTCAATGTCCATTCAGATTTAAGGATCAAAGGATTCGAGGATGTCTGTCTAGGTGTGACGTGACCAGGCTTCTTAAATCAGCCCTGAAAATCCACGCTAAGAAATTACTTCCAAGAATGGCACAAACATAGTGGCAGAAAACAAATCAAGCAGGATTGGAGTTATGACGAGACTGCCGCAGCTGTCTCTTTACAGCAAATCAAACGCAGCGGGCTGAATTATCGTATACTGGAGGCCTGTCAGAGAGCTTTTATCATTCTAATTAGTTTGCCGAAAGGCTACAGCTGTGGCTATTTTTATTTGAGAACGAAGGAGGCGAAATTAAAACAAGATGCCGACAGTGTTGCATGCGTTCAGAAGACGTATGCACGGATGACTTGGACCTACTGCTAGAGGGGGGCCATCACTACCAGATGAGAAATGAACGAGCCGCAGAAAAAGAAGGAATTATAACCTTGGAAATAGAGTATTAAGTGAAATACAGAGCAGAATTATATAATAAAATTAATGGTTCTTTATTGGCATCTACAGTTCCATGACGAACATTTCACATCAATGGAATTATTCAATTGGATAAAATGTTCTATACAGTGTAAAGTGGTTCTTCCGATTACATGTTCTTAATGCTAAAGAATTAAAGTTCTTTAATGGTATTGCAGTGAAAAGCACCCTTTTGGCACTTTTATTGATAAGAGTGAGGGTGCTTGGTGGCTTTTATTGTTGACCGGCCCTTCCCAACCCTGTTTCTAAAGGATGACCAATAGCACACATTTAGGATGTTTACCTTATCAAGCTCCTGATGGAACAAATCAGCTCTTTAGTAAAGTTCTCAAACATCTACTATGTATGTGTGTACAGTGTTTGTTTTGGGTTCCTCCAGGAACCAGGTTATATCCACCTGTGGCATGCTGGAAAATAAAAGCGCAGCAACATATGGCATTCAAGATTAGCCTTTTAGCTCATTAGGATAGTGACTCAACAGGGTCACTCACAATCTTAATCTCAAGATTAAACAAATAATGACGAACACAGTGGGGGTGGGTGGAGAATATGCCAGACCAGACAAATGTAACCTCTCACACCATTTTATTCACCATGGAGAGATATCACAGGTGGCAGCTCTCTCACACTACACTGACAACTCCTAATGATATAGTAGATGCTGTTGGAGAAATAGTGTGGTAGCATATGGTAATAACTTGCTTCAAATACATAAAATTGATTCATAAAGATGTCCAAAAGTTCAAGAAAATCATAGGATTGAGCTCACCTTCAGGAAACGGGTTAGGTTGAACCACATAGAGGAAAGCGTGCATCATGTTAAATAAAATCCCAATGGCCCCAGGCTCGTAATAGGCGACGGTCTCGTAAACTCCGGAGGGGACGAAGCCGAAATCCAAAGTTCTCCGCGCTGGAGCGGCAGGAGTGCCGGACTGCCCGTCCTGGAGTTCCCCGGACGTCAAGCCCCAGCACAGAATTATCAGTACCGTTTTCCACAGCATGATTAGTTCTAGTGTTAAAGCAATTCCAGATGATGGAAGTGGAAGAAATTCTGGGTGAACAGAATAAACCGGATAAACCGCAGGTCTCAAGTCCTGCTATCCAGCGAGCGATTCATGATGATCATGGTCCCCCCGTTGCGAGCGGCTCCTGCAGGTTCACCTCGCGTCTCTCTGTTGGCCAGTCAGAGATGCCCCGCTATAATAACACACGGCTGGTGAGCGTGAGCCAGTGAGGTGAGAGTGGACACAGAGTCTCTCGCGCTCCGCCTGCCGGGTGCTAAAGATCAGTGACGCGATGATTTCATTTAACTTAGGCAATTTCTATCGTCTTTTACCACTTTCAAACAGACTGGTGAAAACGAAAGATTGGTGAAAATGTGACTTTTTAAACACCCCATTGTCCTTAATGGTTCCCTCTAGTTCAGAATAGACACGTTTAGTTTTTGATTTTATTTCAGTTTCATCTTGACATCAAACAAAAGTACATTCTACTAAAATGACTCGAGGGATTTTTTTCTTCTTCTACATATAGGCTATTTAAATAATTCCACTTCTTTTAAAATCTCCCTTATCAAAAAAAGTAGCTAATGACATCATCCTCTAAGCAACGGGGTTTTTTTTGTTAGAAAACGACACAAACATAAACTATTTCATAAAAATATGTTTTGTGGTAGCCTATAAGATGGGTTGTCTCACTCAACAAAATTAACAATATGTTTAAAATCAAATGAACGTCTATAGCCCTGATATTTTATGCACTATTTCACTGTAAAATGTCTCTTAATTGAACCAAAATAGCATTAGCACTGTTATTATAAATATTTGTCTGGAAACTTAATACTCTAAAAAATGTAATTAAACAGACTTTGAAAGTTTCGGTCTGAAGTAAAATCTTAGGCCTATTTATTTTAATTTAAGCCTAGAGCAACACTAATTTGGTGGAAACATCTTTAATGAAAAACTAACATCTTCCTTATGCCAGAGGCTATAGGTAGAACATCATCCTGGATCAGCATCTTTTGTTGGTCCCAGAACATGGTTTTCTGTTACACAAACATACCAGTAGTCATACATAACGCACATTATAAGCCTTCTCTGAAATCATGAGGAAATGGGAGGGTTGATAAAATTATTGTTCAAGCCCTACAATACTTATATATGGGAATCCTGGCAGAATCGGTCCTCAGATAAGCAACAGACATGAGGAGGTTTATTTCAAACTTCTGAATTTTATCTAATTTCTCAGCTTTTCATGTGTTAGCCAAATAAGTTCACCCACGTGGGCTCAGATCTCCAACAACATGACTCGTTTGATTTCTCTCAGATTTTATTAAGGCATTAAAGGTTTGAAAACAAACAAGACCAGAAAGTACTTCATGTATTTCATTCATATAGGCCAATACATGGAGAGCACTTTACATTACACAACTAATTAATCGATCGCCACAGACCAATTTAACGTGACAGCATTATGCTAGAAAAGTAATCACTCATATCTGGGTCACCTCTCTTACTGTGCAATTCCAAAAAGCCAATGGGATCAAAATCAACCCAACTACAGCAGTGGCCTTAAATTTACCACCAGGAATGTTATTCCTTCACTATACTAGGAAACAACTGCTTAATTTATAAAGAATGTGAAGGTTCAGAATGCTGGGAGTACATGATATCAGAGCTGGAATCCACATGATTACATTCTCTTTCTTGTAATGGATTAAAGGATTCTGTAAAGAATGCAATGGCTGCAGAATGTTCTGTGTGTCAGACATTGCCGAACAAAGGCAAAATCCAACAGTGTCAAAACCCTGACGATCTGTTTGGAGAAGGAACAATCCTTTTCCAACATGGCAAACAGTAAGATGACAGATTTCCATGGTCGCATCAGTGGGCAAAAACACTAGTTAGTCCAGCAAAAAACTCTCATTAACATACATTATGAGATAAAATACTATTAAGGATATCTATATTGATGCACAGAATATACTTGATAGAGTAAAATTACAAGAGGATTTCTTTGTTCTAAACCCAAATGGCCATACAGTTGCCTTAGAAACAACCTACTGCTTTACCTCCTCCATGCGTACAGCATATCTACAGCGTCAAGTAGGTAAATTGGTATCTGTAGGTCACAAGGGAGGTTTGAG
The DNA here is from genome assembly GCA_030378365.1 of Hybognathus amarus. Lineage (NCBI taxonomy): Eukaryota > Metazoa > Chordata > Actinopteri > Cypriniformes > Leuciscidae > Hybognathus > Hybognathus amarus. Next base: position 435,039 of record JAQIUQ010000346.1, read on the forward strand.
GTGGGTGTAAGGGAGGCGAACATTACCTCATGAACATGGAGATGCTGGCGATGGCTGAGGGTGGATTTACTAGCTGTCCAACAGTCTGTAAATTCTGTAGGAGTGAAGGTCACAAAGTGGCAAGATTACGGTCTCAGGCTGCCCTGATACAGTTTAAACCAGAGCATAACATGGACTGACAAAACTAAAAGGTGAATAAAAATGGTATTTTCCTTATAAATGTATATCAAATTTCACCTAAAGACGACAAAACAATATGGACATACTATAGGACACTGGCAGCCAAAGAAAAATTCAAGAGAAGACTGTCAAAAAAAAAAAAAAAAAAAAAAAAAAAGGCACAAATTGCAAAACAACTTTTATTTGCCATCCCAAAAATGGCATTACATAAAAATTTGAGTCGTCACCATTTACGTATGAAACCAATTTTTAGTATTATGGTACATTTTAAAAACAGGACAACAACCTGTGCAACCCTGTTCAGAATCTTTTCAAAATTCATCTTCCAATTTTTACAATGATAACAGAACAAAATACAATATACTGAAATGAAAATGACACAACTTTCAAAATATGGTAGGAACACTTCTATTAAGTTATTAAAAAGAGTTTCAGTCAAAAGAGAACGACAGAATAATTCATTCAAGTCACATGGCTTTGGGTACCACTGCACCACATGACTCTATACAGGAGGTAAATTCTTGACAGGATGCACGGACTTTTGCTCATCGGTAAATCAACTTCTATGCAACATTATAAAATAGTATAAACATAATATTGAACTATTAATTACTCTATAATAATTTACTTACATTTAAAACAACAAAATAATTATATCAAACAATATGATTGGTCACAGATGAGTTGAATTTCAAAATACATAATGTGCACTAAAAAAACACTCCTATTTTATGTTACACTTTATATGAAACAGTTATTTGCTCTTTCATAGCTGATGTAAACAGGTCAATATCATACTCATAAACAAAACAAAAATGCTCTGTACCGCTTAAGACAATATGGCAAATCAGTGCAAAGTTAAGTCTGCTGGATTGGCACCTTGTATATTATCCAGAGCTAAATTATCAAGCAGCCTGGCGTTAGGCTAGACAAACCTTCCCTTTTTGTTTTTAAATAGACAATGCAAAAACACAGTAATGCATCTAACCAAATAACACCTTTACATCTTCTAAAAACAAATATTTGGCAGACTGAGCAAATCTAATGGCAGCATTATTGGCAAATCTATTTAGCATAATATTCTAAGCCAAAAGTGTCAATAAATAGAAATGTATCTATTAATCTGAATCAGACGTGAATTAGTACATAGTTTTTTAAGTGTTCAAAAATAAATACATAATTCATGTTTTTTAGTTTCTACTCAGACACATTTTGAGTGGGAAGAGTCTAGTTTGTAAGACGTTCATGCCTCATTTATTGTTTAATATGTTCCGTCTCGGTTAAAAATTGAGACAAACATATCCTAGAGCAACATTTACTAGATTTTATTCCATGTGATGTGCCAGCCTGCCGAGGGTGAACAGATTCTTTGTTTTGATTTGAAGTGCTTTACGCACTCGATCTAATTCCTTAGATATTCCACAGGAATAGAAGTTAGAGATAAATAGTAGCAACCTCTGAAGAACTCACTCGAAAGCCCCTCGCGATTATGTCAGACTCATACTCCCGAGTCTCCTTGACTTTCGTTCCTGAGCAGTTACTGTGGTGATGGGGTTAAAGTTCACCCGATTCGGTTGCCGCATATTGTGAAGCGGTCGATCTCCAGCAGATCTTTATTTGTGGTTCTGTGTTTAAGTTCAGTAGATTGTGGGGTCTCGCTGCTGCTCTCCTCTGGTTTAGGGGAGAATCTGGTGGCGGATCACTGGCCACCACAGTTACAGGGGGTGGAGCCGGGGAAAAGGCTTCACCCTGGGGGTCGGCTGTTTGGTGATGGAGGTCGAGGGCTGCTGAACTTCAGGTTCAGCTAAAACAGAGGTAAAGAAACAAAGCAGAAAAGAAACTTGATTCTTTAAAAACTCTCTGCACAAAACATTGCATGTTTAGAACAGAACGACAGAATAACTTGAATAATCCAAACTGGTGTTACCTGAGGGTGGAGGAGATTTGGCAGGGTTGGCTTTCTTGGGAGTTTGCTTTGAGGTTTGAGCAGACGGTCTTTCAAACAGCTTACCCTCCATGTTAGCTTCTTTCACATATTGACAGGACTTTCCCAGAATAACTATACTATTCAAGACTTTTAGTGTTATCAATCTGCAGAATCAGACCAAACAAGTAAAAAGATTAAAGCTAAAACCTAAAACAAGATTGTTTCAGGCAGGCTACACAAACAATATTGCCAAAATGTTACAAACTAGTCCACATAATAATTCAGCGAAAGTAGCAGTTCAGACTACATTATGTAGTGAGCTATCCTCGCTACATTAGGAAATGTTGTAGTAAAACTTAAAATACACTGACGTGTACACGGAAGTTTGGGGTCTGTAAGATTTCTGTTAAGACTACATTAATTTAAACAAAAATATACTGTAGTAAGAAGAGTAATTTGGTGAAATATTACAATTTAATATATTTGAACAATTTATTCATCTGAATTTTCAGCATCATTACTCCAATCTTCCGTGTCACATGATCCTTCATTTGATCTTTCATCCTTCAAAAGACCAGCATTTATTTGAAATGGAAATCTTTTGAAATGTTAGAATAGCATTTACTATAAATTATGATCAATTCAATGCACCCTGGCTGAATAAAAGTATTAATTTCTTTACTAAAAACACATTACTTGCCCCAAAATTTGAACAATAATGTTTAAAAAACTTTCACTACATGATTTGAAAACTATACTGGCACAACCACCTCTACTGAGAAAATAACTTTGTATTAGAGATGCACCGATATGACAATTTTGGCCGATACCGATAACCGATAATTCTTTATATTTAAAAGCCGATAACTGATATATTGGCCGATAAATCTAAATCCAGATTTTTTGACAATTTTTGAGAACCTGATTATAAAAAAAGTCTCCTCATTAAAAGTCAAGATACAAACACAATTATGATGTTCTTATTTTAATGTTGTGTAGCCGATATGAGACTTGCGCTGCACATTTTGCACTTTTTTACTGGATTTTCCTTTTGTTAAAAGTGATTTCAATCATATTTCAAGCAATTTAAAAGCATCATGTTGAACAGTGCGCATCTAAAGTGCCTCAGCTAAAAGAAATAATACATTATTTATCGGCTTTTAGATATCGGCTAAATGTTCTTGTTGGGCCGATAACAGATAACATTAAAAATAATCATATATCGGCTGATACCGATAATGTGGCCGATATGTCGTACATCCCTATTTTGTATTTAGTACTACTGCCCAAAACTGTTCTCAGAATCTGTTCGCTGACTGTATCCGTACACAGCAGGAAAACAAAACATTCAAACACTAGGTCTGTCTAGATAGGGTTGCAATGGGAGTTATGCAGTAAACATAGATTATGTGATGCCAACAATTAGGTATTTGATTTTACCCAAGATAAAATAGGAGCAGACAGACAGACGAGAGAGCGCCCTGGATCTTCACTGAGCTCATCACCACCCGAATCAACTAAAGGAAATACAGAAAACAAAACCGTATCCTCAGTATCAGTAATATATCATCTGTTGTTTAATGCGACATTTTACAGTTTGGAATAAGCATGTTGGGAATCTAACAACATGATAGTCTAATAAGCATTACAAATACATCAATAATAACTAAAATAACTGGATTAGCTAAATAAGTGAAATATTTTCTCACCAGTACAGCAAGAGGCAAAGGAATGAAGCCCATCCTTCTCGCCACTGAATCGCTGTAGTCTGTGTAGGCCTGTCCGTGAATAAACCGCATTTGGACTCTATTATTTTCTAACTTTTATTTTGACATTTTAGGCTGTTTACAGATTCTAGTGCTGTCAGATTTCTTTTTCAAATAAAAGTATTTACAAAAAAACATAATTAGATATTACATTCCAAAATCAAACAAAAAATGATCACTTACATTTTGTTGTCGACTGCTGACAAGTTCAAAGGCCAAGCTGGCTTTATAGTCACTGTAGACCTAAAGAACATCATGGAAATCATGATTTCACATGGTTAATGTGTTGCCTGTGTTTGTGTATATTTTAGTGCAATTTATGGCCCTGTCTAGTGATATGTACATGTGGTCTTGAGATCGATTATCTTTGAAAAACAAATTACATCAGCTGTGATGTCATTGAATTTTGTGATGAAGGCATGCTTGACAATGTCAACTGCAATCTCAGACATGATGACCATGAAGACATCCGGAAGCAGAACCCAGAGGTGATCTGCAAGCAATATCAACACTATTAACAGATTAACCAAGCATTTTTGAAATAGTAGGTTAAGTCATTATGAATCGGTCTGGATCTGCCTCATAAATATCCAAAAGCTTCATTCTGGCACAACAATAAACCAACTACTAGACTAAAAAGAAAATAGATTCTACTTTAAAAATGTCTGCCTTTTTAGTCATAATCAAGACCTGAGTTCCATGAAAACTGCTCCATGTTTCTCAGGCACACGATGAGGAGCAATATGTAATTGGTGAACCGTTCCTTGATATCTGCAAGACAGAAATATAAACCCAACACATGAGCAACAATGTCTGCATATCTTATTATATTCTTAAAGCCACTCTCCAGCAAAATGTGAGGGGAAACCATTCAACAAATAAAGCTTTTAGCTTGTAAGACTTCAAAGGACTGTAATCCGTAAAACGCATTCAGATTGTGTATGAACAGTAACTTGAGGATTTCTTCCATCATGGACGACCACAAGACGTAGTGGCCACTTGAAGGTGGAGAGAGAGTAAACAGCGGAAGGCAGAATAGGTGATGATTACAGTATTCATAAAAGCTCTGTAGGAAAGAGGACCTCAAACGCACCAGAGCCTGTCAGCATCTCACAGAGCGTTATCAGAAAGCTCTTGTGAGCTTTGATTAGCATTTCAAAAGGATGCTGTAATATTTCTGAGTCAGCCCACACACAACTTCACCTGCTTGTCGATCAAAGAGTCGAAGTGAAAGAGAAAGTGATTATAATAATGTACAGCTTGGTAGTTATTTTGAATAACCAGAACTGAGGCACAATGCTGTAATATTTCCTGACCGTGTATAATCCACATAAAAATGTGTTGCACAAATAAAAAGGGTATGATCATTATGTTTTGGAAATCTTGTATGGTTATAACGAAGTATTCTTTGCAGCAACTTAAATAGCATGGTGCATGAACATAATACATCACAGAGTATCAGGACTTATACTACTATTCATCAGTTTGGGGTTAGTCAAATTTTTATGTTTTTGAAATTAGCCGCTCCCCAAGGTTGCATTTATTTGATCAAAAATCCAGTTAAACAGAAGTACTATTACAATTTAAAATAACCTTTCTATTTAAATACATTTAAAAATGTAATTTATTTTGTGATGAGAAAGCTGAATTTTCAGCAGCCATTACGCCAGTAATGAGTCAATAATTTCATGATCCTTGAAATCATTCTAATATGATGATTTGGTGCTCAAGAAACATTTCTACTTATAATCTGTATTGAAAATAGTTGTGCTGATTAATATTTTTGGGGAAACAAACTGTGACACATTTGTTTTTCTATGATGAATAGAATGTTCAAAAGAACAACATTATTCAAAATGGAAAATGTTTGTAGCATTATTAATGTCTTTACCATCACATTTGATTAACATGATGCACCCTTGCTAAATAAGAGTAAAAATAAAAAAATATACATACACACAAAATTTAAAAAAAAAACAAAAAACGATACTATATATATATATATATATAGATACACACACATACATACACACATAAACACACACACACACATATATATATATATATATATATATATATATATATATATATATATATATATATATACACACACACACATATATACACATTAGGGATGCACTGATATGAACATTTGGGCCAATACTGATAACCGATAATTCCTTATCTTTGAAAGCCGATAACCGATATATCGGCCAATAAATCTAAATCCAATTTTTTTTATAATTTTGGAGAGCCTGATTGCAAAAGCAAAAGTCTTACAATTAAAATCCATTTCCCAATCACACAATTATAATAATGTTCTCATTATAATTTCATGTAGCCGATATGACAGAACATTTTGCACTTAACTATATTTTCCTTTGTGATTCCAATCATATTTCAAGCAATTAAGATCAATCATGTTGAACAGTGCGCATCTGTTCTCTAGTGTCAAGTGTTGAAGGAAATAATTCATTATTTATCAGCTTTAATGTATCAGCCAAATTTTATTATCGGGCCGATAACGATAATATAAAAATGAACAAATATCGGCCGATACCGATATGGTGGCCGATATATCGTGCATCACTAATATACATTTAAATAACCAATATAACTTGGTTTTAAGACTCACCACTGTTAGACATTTGAAAGAGGTTGTTCTTCTCAAACTTCTTAAACACACTTCCCTTGATTTCCACAAACTGAAACATGAACACACGCCTTTAAAACCATGATTATAAAATTCTGAATGTATATAGTGACAATCGTTCTTGAACTAAGATTTGAAGATTCTGTCGTTTGCAGAATGAGTTTGTGTGTATGTGTGTGTACACTTACATTGTTAGACATCATAATTGTGAGCAGAGATTTATTATGTGAGTTGAAGGCCACATTTAAAGTAGAGGCCTGGACCATGATGAGGATGGCATGCAGAACTGAGACAAATATTCACTGAGGAAAACAAATATACTGAACTACTTTTGTCATGGATATTATGTTATGGTGCTACAAGTTGCAATATATTAAATGAGATTCAACAGAATATTATTTATCTTGAAAAGATAAAGAAATATGATAATATGACCAGGGTTTGTGGAAATCCCTAAATTACAATCACACCACACCTCTTTCAACATTAATATAGAATTAAAGAATAATGATACCAGCACTACATTATGACACATTTGACCAAATCGGTTCTAATTTACAATATCAAAATTGTCTCAAGTATCCTAAGCACTGTAGACTGAAAAGGATACAGACATAGAAGACAGCCATTAAAAAATGAGGGATGACTCCAATGTGGGCTCTCTTCCGTGACTTTGGCTCAGTGGCCGTCCAGTAGAGAGCGTCCAGAATGTCTTGCCCAAAAGAAGAGAATAGTCGGTCTGCCACCTGAGAGATGAAATAACGCAGATACTAAAAGAATAGTTCACTCAAAAATGAAAATGTGATTAATTACAGACCCTGATGTTGTTCCAAAGCTGTATGCTGCTTTTTGTTATATATCAATGCTGCGAGAAAATGTGTCCACGAGTTCAGAATACAGGTTTGAAACAAACCAAGTGTGGATAGTTTTCATTTTTGGGTGAATGATTTCTCAATAACATGATCCAAAAGAGCAGCTCGATACCTCCAGCATGTTGTAGATGATGTAGAGTTTGATGACCGACTGGCCGCGGATCAGGTGGTACATCATAGCATAGTCGACGTAGTGCATCATGGAGTAACACAGCACCATGATTAAACCTTTCAACAGGTCACACACCTGAGCCGGCTGCAGGAACCGAGAGCCACTAGTAAAAACAAACACACAAAGCAGAAGTGTATTAAACAGGCCTGAGAGTCAGAACAAACTGCGGAGAACTGAATACATTCATTATAAATTATTCCCTTAATGCTTTGGGAAACACACAGATGGGCATTTCTTCAACTACAGTCCAGGGACTAACTAATGCACTTGAATGTCACATCAACGACTTAGATTTAAATAATTAAATATGAAAACCTATTTAAATTTTTACAACGATAATGATGCAAACACATGAAATATTCAACGATTAGTGTGTGAAAAGGATTTACATGATTGTTTTTCTGTGCATCTTGAAAAAAAAACCAGCAGTGTGTTTAAAGGGAGTTAATAAACATCACAAGGTCAAAAGTGGTAGTAGTTGGAGAAAAACCCAGATGGAGAAAAACATCATGGAACAACTCAAAACCCATGCAGATGTGTGATGTATGGTCCTCATGTACAGACAATGAGAGTTTAGCACTGACGTCTACCACACCCTGCTTAGTTCACAGTTAAGACACTTTCAGCAGTAGACAAATGAACAGAAGGTATCAGATTTATTTGAGGAGCAGAGCTGTGATTTAGAGCAAAGATTCTGCACCCAGGGTGTGGGAAGGAGAATAAAAAAGGAAAAACTTGACACGTTTCATTTTTACTTGAGGCATCACACTCCCACTCACAAGGACGAATCTACATAAACATCCTCAGGAAAACGGCAAGACTGAGAACTGGCAACAGAAAGCTGAAAAATATATACATATACATACATATATGTTTTTAATTAGTCACTTATGCACAACAAGGCCGGATTTATTTGATCAAAATGAAATATCACTGCAATTTAAAAGGACTATTTTCTATTTGAATATATTTTGTCTTCCTGAGACATTACAAGGTGAATTTTGAGCATAATTACTCCAGTCTTTAGTGTTACATGATCCTTCAGAAATCATTCTAATATGATAGGGAAAACTTCATATTATTAATGTTAAAAATAGTTGTGGCTTAATATTGTTGTGAAAACAGTGATACAGTACATTTTTTCAGCTTTCTTTGCTAAATATATAAAGCTCAAAAGAACAGCATTTAGACATTTTATTTTATTACATTCAAACTATTTTAAGGAATGAAGATTTGGTGATCAATGATGAGTTTTAAGAGATAAAATTATTGACTACGGGAGGACTTTAAAGCATCCTTGTTAAATATTAGTGTATATATGCATATATATTTAAAATGACAAAGCAGAATTTGTTTACTTCTAAGTATAACTGTGAGGCTCAGATACTATATTACCAAAATACATAAGATAAACTATATTTGGACAAATAAACTTCATATCTTTTTTACATAAGAAACTCATAGAAAGTGCTCAACGATGCCAGCTGGGATATGAAATCTGTCTATACGTAAGCAAAGACTGCACACACACTGATATTAGTCTTTAATCTGCGAGAGCTTCTGTTGTGCTAAAGTGCCAGGCTTAAGTGTAAGAAGGCGTTTCTATCCTAGAATAATGTTGAGGTAATGAGAAATTAAATGTTAAATGGTTTTAATTCTGCAAATGAACAGTAACATCTCAAAGGCTACTGAAAGGTCTCTCTTATCCATAGTAAACGATCCTAAAAGTAGCAGTAAATGTAATCAAGATCGTACCAAAACAGGAGTGTGACTGGTAAGGTCTTCAATTACGTTTAAATAGAAATATTTTTTAACAATCTCCTGGAACTGGAGATATGACCGGGAGGTATTAATACAATCTTAAAGTGTAGCTATTAAGCCTCTTTGCTGTTTGATAAAGCAAAGGGAAAAGATGCTATGACTCAAGAGATTGCCACCAAATGCACCAGAGAGAGAGAGAGAGAGAGAGAGAGAGAGAGAGAGAGAGAGAGAGAGAGAGAGAGAGAGAGAGAGAGAGAAAACATATTTTAACTGCCAGCCTATAGAGGATTGCTTATCTTAAGTTAGCCTAGCTTGTTGGTTATGGCAGGTGGCTAGACAACAACATACCAGCTTAAACTAAATTTACCAAACTATATTTTTTCTTTCAGTAGGATGGCATATAAAGTAGCACTTCAATGTCATACAGGTGCCAGACACACACTCAAGTCACACTGTACATAAATGAAACACAAACACTGCCAGACGAGACACTTAACAGTTCAAAATTCAACCACTTCACTTGCCAGCAGCTGACATTTAAAATTAAAATGACTGCATCACATCGTAAGCTAAACCATTCAATGAAGAGAGTTATCATGAGCAGTGACATATACACCCTACCAGGCTGGCAAATGCTACAGTGACATGCTCTTTATATAAAATATATGGATCAAACAGAATGAAGAATGGGTCACAGTCGTTGAAAGCAAGCGTCCTACCTGCTCCGTCTGCAATAAGGGCAAACGTTAGCGCTGAAGGGAGGAGGGAGAGGCACACATTAGGCACTTTACTGCACTCTGATTTGAGGAAATGTCAATACACAATTGTTCATTATGAACATGGCATAATCAAAGCACAATGAGAAGAGAGGAAGATTTGGGGCTTTATTTATAAAATGTTGGTAAGAAACTGCGCAACACTTTATCTTATGATCATTCCTTTAATGTGCATCCATGTGATTTAGAGAACGAACGTACGCAAAAAACAATCTGATTCTGAAATTAATCTTAATGCATCTACAACTTTTATGTGCAGTCGCAAATCTTTCCCAAGTAAAGGTGTGTCAAAGCTAAATACACTAATTTCTTGTGTCTTGTGGTTTGAAGACACTTGGCTTCACAGCATTTTACTGTCGTTTATGATGTTGTTTGTCAGATTGTAAAATGTGACACTCTCTAATTTGCCTGTGAAATTGAAATGCTAATGTTGGCAATGTTTTTCCACAGACACAAACTCTAGCTTAAAATATTATAAAGATGAGGGTTATAACTTGTGGGAGAGAGATGTGTAGGCGTATACATCAAATGGAGTATATGTGTGTGTACTGTATACTTTGGGCTATATATATAAAAAGTATACTTTAATACATATTACTCAGTACTTTAAGCTACTAAAATGCACATTTAGAGGTAGGCAAGGAACAAAGTTGTCCTTTTAAGGGTACTGCCCCATTGACAAGCTGTTTTTGCACATTTTCTTTTGACAGCACTGCTCAAAAGTTTGGAGAAAGTGTTTTTTTATTTTTTTTTAAAGAAACACTTCTATTCAGCAAGGAAGCATTCGAATGATCAAAAGTGACAGTTTATTCAACATTTATAATATTACAAAAAAAATCCATTTCAAATAAACACTTTTTGTTTGAACTTTCTATTAATCAAAGAACCCTTAAAAAGTATCAGAGTTTCCATAAAAATATTATGCAGCACAACAATGTTTTCAAAATTGATAATAAGAAGAAATGTTTCTTGAGCATCAAATCAGCAAATTAGAATGATTTCTGAAGGATCATGTGACACTGAAGACTGGAGTAATTATGCTAAAAAATCAGCTTTGCATCACAGGAATAAATTACATATTTTAAATATATTTAAACAGTTATTTTAAATTGTAATACTATTTTACTGTATGTTTGATCATATAAATGCAGCCTTGGTGAGCATTAGACTTTTTAAAACCAATAAAAAATCTTTTATTGGCAGTTTATCTTTTTGAAGATAAATGAGTTTTGTGTGTGTTACCCGAGGCCGCAGCAGGGTATCGTCAGCACCCTCAGGAAGGCCAGTAGAGTTCTCAGGGGCAGCAGAGTGAACACATACAGAAAGGCATCCAGACACAGGCAGACCCCGAAGATCATCAACTGTAGGAAGACACAAACAGTGCTGTTAGCACATGCACTCACATATGCAATGTTTAGTTGCATTCAGTCATGTTATATAGAAACCACACAGACATCATACTAAGAAACCCCTCAGCCCTAAATCCTGATGCTTTACATGCTTGAGCGCACCGAGTCGTGTAAAGTGTTGGGAGGCTTTGAATGTCCGCCAGCACTCTGTAACCTTAAAATATTTTCATCTTCAAAAGGCACTCCTTCGTTCAGAGAAAGACCATTAAAAACAAATTAAAACGTTAACATACACCACAAGCAACTGGCTCTTTAAAGTCTGAGTGTGAATCCTGAGGGACAGTTTTTACCAGCAGCAATGAAATAAGGAGTGCTAATTTGGAGATGATACAATACTTTTACAGACCTCTCAAAAAAACGAAAATAAGCAAATAAATAATAATAATAAATAAAAAAAAAATATATATATATATATATATATATATACATATATATATATATATATATATATATATATATATATTTTTTTTTTTTTGCAATAATACCGTGAACTATACAGTTGTGTAGCTTGTGCAATCATTACAAATTTATACATATATATATATATATATATATATATATATATATATATATATATATATATATATAAAAAAAAAATAATTAAAAAATTAATTAAAATGTTAATTACATTTTGTGTAAAGTGACAGTAACAACATTTATAATGTTACCAAATATTTAAATTTCTTTTGATCTTTCTATTTATTATAATCCTAAGAATCCTAAAAAACAAACAAATGTATCATAAAATATATTAAGCAGCACAAATGTTTTCAAAATTGACAATAGTGAGATTTCTTGAGCACCAAATCAGGATATTAGAATGATTTCTGAAAGATCATGTGACACTGAAGACTGGCGTAATAATGCTGAAAATTCAGCTTTGCCATTGCAAGAGTCGTAAAATATTTCACAATTTTACAGACCAATATAAATGCAGTCTTAGGTGAGAGTAGGACACTTTTTACAAAAACGTTTAAAAATCGTATTTAGTGTTGGAAAGGTTAAATATATGACACATATATGACACATTTTTGACAAAATAAATCAGCTGTCATTAATAAAATCTCAAAATGTTTAAGTTTGCAAAGCATAAAAACATGGGCCGTGTCTTGGCCTCAATAAACTCCTAATTCCTGCTTATTAATAGTTAGTAAGGTAGTTGTTAAGTGTATGGTATTAGGTAGGATTAAGGGATGTAGAATAAGGCATTAATATGTGCTTTATAATTACTAATAAACATCCAATATCCCAGATTCCCAGTAATATGCATGCTAGCAAAATATGCATGAGCAAGTAAATAGTGAGAATTGTATCAAACATGTTGGGTAAACTATAGTTGCAACAAAATACTGGTCTATACAGTCAAGTGACAGTTTCATCAACCAGGGCCCATCAGCCATCTTTATAGCTGAGCCCTGAGAGATGAAGGAAGCATGAGCCTTACCTGCTCAGAGAAAACACACTGGCAGACGGCGATCATTCTGAATGAAGGTGGATATCTATTCCGAAGCTCATCATTGAATGAGTGGATGTTTAGTTCCAGAAAAGTGTGTAAATCGTAATACACGGAAAGCAACAAAGCTGGTTTTGGTTTGTATTGTCTTCAGTCTGTCTGTACTGACCAGGAATCAGTAGTTCCAGATCTAGCCTTCTCATCTGTGCACTGGAAACATAATGAACAAACTGGTGTTTGAAGAGTTTGCTGGGCTATTTCTAGGGTTTGAGGGGCGGAGCGACTTCAGGGTCACAGAGTCGTCTTTGTGTGCACATACCTCAGCTGTCAACATATCACACAAACCTGAGTAGTGTGAGTGTGATCCTGAGATCTTGAGGTCAATGGAAAAAATGCTATGAGAAAATATGAAATCTGATATACATTATTTGAATCAGATGAGAAAAATGCTATGAGAAAATATGAAATGTGATATACACTATATGAATCAATACATATTTGACCATCCTTCAATAACTCAATATTGGTTTCCAATAGCTCAATATCTCCATCTGGTGGCAATAAACACTTTTATTGTGTTTGTTAAGAAAATGTGAAAAATAAAGGAAAATTTATCTTCAGAAAATTTGGACTAAACCGCTTGATTCATACAGATTAGTTTCACTATCTCTTTATGAACTTTTTGAAAAATATCTTCATTTGTGTTGAAGATAAAAATGACGAAGATGAACGAACATATCCATGCATGAAATAGATGTGTTGTATTGTATTTGAAAATGCAGCAATTTGTCCTCGGATTTACTCAATTCACATAGGTCAAACTTCAGAATCGTTACCATCCTGAGGTGGGTTACACCTCAAAAGAAAATAAACAGAATTGTGGGACCCACCCTCTCCAGCTCTCTGGGGATCCTCATGCAGGTGTACACCCTTTCCCTCCGCTCCGTGTACTTGGCCTCGTTGTGCTCCAGGAAGTAGCCCCTGGTCATCTCGGCACACATGAACCTCAACAGAGACGGCTCGTCAGAGTCATCCAGGTCTATGGGGTACAGACCAAATAAGCGGTTCAATGTTATTAAATTAAAGGCTTAACATTTAAAATGGTGATCAACATAGAATCATTTAAAAAAAAAAGGCAAAATTACAAACAGAACATATGCATAACAGACAAAATAATTATTCTAAAGAACGGGAAAAGTTACAAATAATAATGGTGATAGCAATGGTGAAAAGTGCAAAGTCTGACAACAGCCTTCTAAACAGATAACAGACATTCTGTTATTTATTTAGTAATGTCAATGCTCATGTTAACTTAACATACAAGCTTATTGAACTTGAATAAGTAAAAACATTATTTGATTATAAAACTTATTGTATTATTTTGTCTGGTGAAAGGGCACACAACATCACCTTTTCCCCTCATAAGTTCAAGTCCCGAAGCTGTTTTTTTTTTGGGTTCTCATATTTAGCCTATATTGGTAACACTTTACAATAAAGTTCATTAATTAACTACATTACTTAGCATGAACTAATAATGACCTGCGCTTAAAGATTTATTAATACATAATTCATATCTTGTTACCATTGGTTAATACACTGTGAACTAACATTAACAAACAATTAATTATTATTTTTATTAACAAACGTTAGCAAAGATTAACAAACAGTAAAAAAAAATGTTTTGCTCTTGGTTAGTTCATGTAAGGTAATACATTAACCAATTACTTTTACCATGTGTACCACTAGAATACCATTTGAGGGTTGTGGATCGTTGATAAGATGTGTTTGCAGTGCACTCCTGATCTTTCCTGCAACATTAGGCTGCATATGATGCATTTGAAAAGTAACTAGTTGCAAGCAATCCAAAGATTTATTTTGTAACATCAGATACTTGTAAACATATTTGGGGGGATTGATTTTAGGATGCCCAAAATAAAACAATATCACAATAAAAACAACGGGCATTCATGTATTTCCCTAGAATAGATAGACAATACATGTCCACTCATTGCAGTTATTTCTGTAGCGATTACATATCCTCCAAATAGGGCACTGGCTAGCTAGAGGACATCTTCGGTCAGCTTTTCAGTGCACATTTCTCTCTGGAAGTGTTCCTAACACCACTTTGGAACAGAACCAAGCAGGCTGTTTAAGAGAAATTATAAGACCTCAAATGACCCACTCAGGCTTCCCATGAGCACTTACAGACACAGAGACAAAGTTGATATCTGAATGAATGAAACAAAACAATCTAGAACTGGTTTCAATGACTGCTTAGTAAGAAAACGAAATATGCACCTAAACATTGTAAACACTGTGGCCATATCGAAAGACATCCATCCATTCAGTAAAGCATGTAAACTTATGCCACGTTGGAAGCAAAAGGCGAAGGTCAGTTGTCAGATGCTCAAGCTTACCTGAGTGCTCGTGCTCGTCTATAACGGCGGGTTTCTCGTAAAATCCGAGAGTTTCCGTCATTTTCGCCGCCGAAATAAATACGTTTGTCCTCCTCGATATCGCTGCAGTTAGTGATCGTGATGTGACATTTAAACCGAGGCGTCGGAGCTTGTGTCAAGAGAAAAAATGGGCGTGCCAGATGAAGCCGCGATTCTAAGATCGTGTTGTTAACGTGAAAATGACGTGACTAATGACAAACGAGGCCTCGGTTTCTGTGAAAACATCATCGGTTCAGTCTGAGTGTCGCTTCCGGATTGGGATTGTTCGAAACTCGCGCCACCTTCTGGGTGTTGCAGGAGTAGTAGTGTCAGAGAGTCTGGGAGAAAGAGAAATCTCATTGGCATTGTTGTTATTGTGTCATAGGGCTGTATATGATTACATTGTATCAGGCTAGAAGAATACGTATAGTATATTGTTATTAATAATTAGCTATATTATAGTCGTGTTGTATTAATTAAACTAGATAGCTTTGGATTTTTGGATCTGGACTGCTTTTTGCTTTGGATTGCCCTTTTTGGATTTGTTTGCTTTTTCCTGGTGGAGCCAGCAAGAAAGAGGAGATCCTCCCCCGTAGGGACTCAACAGAAGCATCAGTATCTTCATTTAAACCATATGGCACTGGCATTTTTATGCTCCTCTGCATCCTATTTTCCTCATGAAAGGATCTTTTCCAATGCTGGAGGGGTTTTGTCCAAAAAGAGGAATTTTCTAAACCACAACACTTTTTTTAATGGACATCATCAGTTTGCCCAGGTCATTGGTTCAGAATGAATTCATTTGTCTGTTACTTCTTTGTGCAGTAGCTAGGTGTCACTAGTGAGCAATGCTGAATGAAGCATCGTCTCAGTGGTTCAGAAAGCCCATAGAAAGCCTCATTTTGCATTCACTAGCAGCTTTGCTAGCAGTCTCCAGGGAACATTTGACCCTTTCGTGATCGTCATTTTCGGAATCTTTTTGTCTGTCCCGATCCTGATCCCAGCGAATCCGCCATTTTCGCTGTGGCGTCATCACACATTGTGCACGTGATATTGATAAACAAAGTATGCAGAAAAAGCACGTTATAGAAATATCACAGAAGTTGCAATAGGAAGTATAGTACATAAGTTTAAATCTATTTAACTGTAATTTTTACTCCCCAAATTATTGTATAATATACTCAAAATTTATACATTTAGAAATTTATATATATATATATATATATATATATATATATATATATATATATATATATATATATATATATATTAAAACATATAAATATACAAAATAATACAAGCAGGAATATAATACATAAAGTAAATAAAAAATATTTTACTGAGTGGTTAGTGTGTGATCATATTGAACACAGGGTGGCGCTATTGGGGCTTTCTTGAGACAAGAGGCAGAACGAAGAGTGCGGTGGATTTATTTACCTGGCTGTTGTCAAAACTGAACTCGTAACGTAAACGTAAATAGGTCTACTTCGACTAAAGATGTGTCATAAGTCAGGTCAGACACAGACACACACACACAAAGTTATTCCTTTCGTTTTATGGCAGATTACACACACGAAGTGGGACAAAGGAAACCTTGAGTTAGAGGGGGCAGAAATTAATGCAAAAAGTTTTGTAAGCACAATTTATTGGCACACAAAATGGCAGAGCATACACAGAAGAGTTTTTGGATATGACACAAAAAACACTAAATATTTTACAAACTGTGCAGAGTTTCAATAATACAAGGATAAAACGGTGGGTGGCTTGTCTTGTTTTGAACGAGAATATTCAGGAAATACGTTTTAAAGTATAGAAACAAAGACACTAATTAAAAAAAGAATTATTTGGTTCTTTGTCATCATCATCATCCTTTTAATCATTAAAGCACACTGTATGCAACTTTTAAAGGGACATACAAATCCAATGTACAGTATATGGGAAAAGGTGCATGTATCTAGCTACATAAATTACATAAAGCTGTATAAACGTGATCACATAACTTCCTGAAAGGGCATTGCAGTTTTTGGAATGATGATTTTCAGATAAAAGGGCTGTTTTCATACATTTTAAAATGTTATTTAAACTAATTTAAAGCTAATGAACAGAATATTAATGGCTGGACTTACAGTAATCTGTATTTAACATTCTCATTTCTCAGTATGGTGTTCATTCCTGTGTATGAAATCCATTATATAAAAAAAGTCAAAGAATTCGTAAATGTCAAAACAGCTGTCGTTTACATCAAGGTTTCACAACATCAGATGAAGCAGAACGCATTTTTACTGTTGTAGTTAAAACCCTGGATACTGTGCTTTCAATATGAGAACCAAAGTCCAACATGACCTCAAAAGTCTGGCAATGAACATGATACAGATTTCAAAATGTCATGCAGAAACGTAACGTTTTCCATTTAGAAATGAAGTCAATACTGGGATAGAGACGGAAGATGGACAAATAATCTTTATGTGCCTGCCTGTCAAAAAACAACTAATCTTGATGGTACAGTACGGAGGAGAACCCAGTCACAAATTAATAAAATAACACATTGACTCTGAAATCAAATAGGAATATTTGAATTAAAGTACAATCTGTAAATGGTAACTGCCAATGTTTTTTCTTCTATACAAGCAATCTTTGTTAATACAGTCTGTTGTGTTGAAGAAATGCGAGGCGGTTCACTTTTAATTGAAAGCAGAGGGAAGAAGACAATAGCCAAACAAATTTCCAATAAAAATGCAAATGTTCAGGGATTGGTCTCGGTGGATGCCTCTGCAGTTCCAGTCTTCAGTTAGAGGACAGCCAACATGACCATCTCTCCAGCATTGGTCGACGTTGAATGTGGTTGGCAACCGAAGTCACCATGGAGATATGTGATGAACTGCGAGACAGACGGTATAGTTTTTGTTTTTACAATGATTATTGGGCCAAAGTTGTCCCAAATTCAGGTCTCTTATAATTCAGACCTCATTCAGCCTTAATAAAGTCAAGTTCCTCCAAGAGTCACATTACTTACGCTGCTTTGTAGCCTAGCTAGATGATTTTCAAAAAATCCAGTGAGCAAATATTGCTGCCAAAGTTTGGTCAGTGAAGTTCCTAAATGTTACCCAAAATACGGAAAGGAACCATCCGTTTCTGGTGAAAATGGACGACATCATTAACACCATGACATGGGATTAACATCATCAAGGGTAAAAAGTGAGGTCAGAGAGAGAGGGAGTACGCCGCCCCGGTGGTTTAACTGGGCATTGCGCGTGTCTCCTACTGAGAGGGCTGCGAGGCCGTACTCTCGGGCTTGCTGTCCTGCCCTGTGGGCGGCTTGCTGTTCCAGGGACTGTTGTTGCCGAGCGCCGGCGAGCTCGTGAAGTCGTCGTCATCGTCCAGACCGTTGGTGGCGTCGTATTGTGTGTTTTCTCAGCCGCGTGATCAGACGCTCGTCCTCATCGCCAAACTCCCGCCCATCAGAGTGGGCTCACCTACCACCATCACATCCTGCAATAAATATTTACACAGTCAAAAAAACTGACAAAACAACAATATGAAAGACAAGTTGTGAAAAAAGCTAACTAGATCATCACTATCAATGTTGGACGGTGAAGGACCAGTGACCCCTAACCCTGACCTTAGCAAGCACCAGATAAAATCATTAATATAGGGTTAGGAAATATACAGATTTATATACATTATTAGTAACACTATATTTAAAAATAACAGTATATTAAAAATATATTAAATAAAATATATAAAGATGTGATGTAATTGATTGAATTGAGATTAATTAGTTACAACATTTTTAAATTGTATTTTAATGTATAAAAATAATGTGTGTATATATATACAAATATATACAATACAAACATTATATAAAATATAATATATTAAATATACAGACATGATAAATAGCAATCAATTGTGGGATTAATTAGTTAAAGCTACACAGTGTGATTTTTACCCCCATCTAGTGGTGAAAAGATATATGACCATCCAGTGAATATTAGTTTCTGTTCCTCTCAATTCCGATTTCGTTTTAACTCCTACGGTGGCCAATGTAGTCCAAGATTAACATGGCTTCCAGTTTGACCTCGTCCATGAGTGTTAACTCAAACGTAAACATGAAAGGCGAAGCTTGAATTAACGTTTATGTCCCTCTTTGGCTAATGTACTTTCAAGATGGAGGGGCAACATGGCGACCGACAGTAGAACGCCTTACCCGTTTGTATTTTCAATGGCATGTTATACACTAACGAGAATACTTTATTACTTGAATGAAGTAAATATACATTAATGAGCACAGATTTTTGAAAGAACTAAGTGTTTTTAGCTAAGAATAAACTAAAAGACTTACACAGTGTAGCTTTAACATTTTTTTTTTATTTCTTGACAATATCAGACCTGGATGTTTGTTTTAGTGCAAGTCTTCTGTTCTTTACTCTCTCTCTCTCTCTCTCTCTCTCTCTCTCTCTCTCTCTCTCTCTCTCTCTCTCTCTCTCTCTCTCTCTCTCTCTCTCTCTCTCTCTCTCTCTCTCTAGTTGAATTCTCAGGCTCAACCGATCAGTTAACTGGAGCACATGCTTCGTTAATCATGTGTGTCGACAGGCTGCAGTATGGGAGCTCTTTATCTTTACCTGTCTGCCTCATTGTCTACTCCTCTAGCTCCCATTGCCAAGAGTCCAATTGTCTCATATTGAAGGGAACAGAATATTAGATCCATATGGGACAGACCTACGTCAGCATACATAAGTTTAGGAGCTCCGCAATCCACATGAGTGAGCAAACAAAGATGAGAAGCACTAATTGAAACTCCAAACAATATTTGCCTGAGAGTTCAACAGATAATTTTGGTCCCAGCTTTAGCATCAGGGAAGTGAATTTGCATTTAGCGTGGTTATAGTAGACTGCATTGATATCTGTTTTGCTGAGACGCATTAATGTGGGCAAATATGCATTTATAATCAAACACCGATCAGTCAAAATGCAAAGTAAATAGGCTGATCAAATGACTGCTGCAATAAGAAAAATAGCACATGGAAAAAATGAGTACTAATATATTTGTAGCACATTATATTTTTGCACTTTATACTGTTAATCAGAATGTTCTGATGTTAGAAACCTAGTCAAATGGACGTGCATTTTTTTTCCACTGGATTTGTTGCTTTTAATTAAAATGTATATTTTAAAATACGTTTATTTTTAATATTTGTTGCTTTTAATTAAGATAAATGTATCTAAAATACAAAGCATTAAAAAAAGTTTCTAATGAAATATTTATGCAGTCAAGTTCTTCAGTGTTATAATTTGGGCGAAGCTAAACTGTGTGTGTGACACTTTAGTATGACATTAAATTATTTATTTATTTTTACAACAGAAGCAATGAAATTGAATGTCAGTGTGCCTATTAATCATTGTGATTGCATTCAAATGCAGTTTAGCATTTAATTCAAATTTCTGCAAATGGCAAATGCTATCAGCCCAGTAACATTTTCAAATAAGGTCAATTCAACTAACAATAAACTAACAATGAACTTTACATAATTTATTGTATGTTGGTTATGCATACAGTACCGTTCGAAAGTATGAGATCGGTACAGTGTTTTTAATGCTTTTTAAAGAAGTTTCTCACCAATGCTGCATTTATTTGATCAAAAATACAGTGAAAACAGCAATACTATGAAATATTATTACAATTTTAAATAGATTTAACATTTTAAGATATATTAATCTGAAGGGTTAGTTCATCCCATAATTTAATAATTTAATGAACATAATTTAATTAAGACTTTCGGAATTTAGTCGCATGGTGAATTTTCATGTTTTGGGTTAACTAACCCTTTAACATAAGTAAATGTATTGTGAACATACATACACTAACCGGCCACTTTATTAGGTACACCTGTCCAACTGCTCGTTAACACTTAATTTCTAAGCAGCCAATCACATGGCGGCAACTCAGTGCATTTAGGCATGTAGACATGGTCAAGACAATCTCCTGCAGTTCAAACCGAGCATCAGTATGGGGAAGAAAGGTGATTTGAGTGACTTTGAACGTGGCATGATTGTTGGTGCCAGAAGGGCTGGTCTGAGTATTTCAGAAACTGCTAATCTACTGGGATTTTCACACACAACCATCTCTAGGGTTTACAGAGAATGGTCCGAAAAGAAAAAACATCCAGTGAGCGGCAGTTCTGTGGGCGGAAATGCCTTGTTGATGCCAGAGGTCAGAGGAGAATGGCCAGACTGGTTCGAGCTGATAGAAGGGCAACAGTGACTCAAATAACCACCCGTTACAACCAAGGTGGGCAGAAGAGCATCTCTGAACGCACAGTACGTCAAACTTTGAGGCAGATGGGCTACAGCAGCAGAAGACCACACCGGGTGCCACTCCTTTCAGCTAAGAACAGGAAACTGAGGCTACAATTTGCACAAGCTCATCGAAATTGGACAATAGAAGATTGGAAAAACGTTGCCTGGTCTGATGAGTCTCGATTTCTGCTGCGACATTCGGATGGTAGGGTCAGAATTTGGCGTCTACAACATGAAAGCATGGATCCATCCTGCCTTGTATCAACGGTTCAGGCTGGTGGTGGTGGTGTCATGGTGTGGGGAATATTTTCTTGGCACTCTTTGGGCCCCTTGGTACCAATTGAGCATCGTTGCAACGCCACAGCCTACCTGAGTATTGTTGCTGACCATGTCCATCCCTTTATGACCACAATGTACCCAACTTCTGATGGCTACTTTCAGCAGGATAATGCGCCATGTCATAAAGCTGGAATCATCTCAGACTGGTTTCTTGAACATGACAATGAGTTCGCTGTACTCAAATGGCCTCCACAGTCACCGGATCTCAATCCAATAGAGCATCTTTGGGATGTGGTGGAACGGGAGATCGCATCATGGATGTGCGGCCGACAAATCTGCGGCAACTGTGTGATGCCATCATGTCAATATGGACCAAACTCCCTGAGGAATGCTTCCAGCACCTTGTTGAATCTATGCCACAAAGAATTGAGGCAGTTCTGAAGGCAAAAGGGGTCCAACCCGTTACTAGCATGGGGTACCTAATA